>LQNS02278097.1:28725113-28737619 GCA_001587735.2 Parhyale hawaiensis | reverse complement strand
CCTTTTACAGATCGGCATGTGGTACTCATGGAAGGCTCAGGGTCTGGAAGTGAAAGACATCGTTTGGCCAGGCTACTCCCACGTGCCGCCCAACGGAATACCTGAGAAATTCCACATGAAAGTAAGCAAAGATGACCAAGTAATGCACTGGTTTGTAATAATTACCTCAAACGAGATGTCATTGTATGGTAAAATTTATAGTTCCACAAACAGAGAGATAAACGACAAGCCAACAAATAAATATTAATTGTGCTCTATTATTAATACAATTTGATATCACTTAAGAATTTAGTTGAACTAAACACAATAAAGCTAGATAGGAAGTAAAAGTAGGCATCTTCCCAAAAATTTACTAAACTTCAAATAGATTATAAAAATCAACGTTTCGGACGCAATTGGCCCATCATCAGCAATTCTGAAATGAATAAAGAATCACATTTAAGTAGAAAGTTTACAACAAAGGTGAACAAGATAAACTGAATTAAAAGCCTACCTAAGAACAGCCGGTGACAAAGAGAGGGGTGGCGCTTTGCATATCATTGAGTTCTGGTTTAAGTTTGAGAATGTACAGTGGTTCTATGGTTCTTAAATTCTGAATACCCATGGTGGAAGCAATTATTTTGAAATCATTAATGGAAACTGCACTGTTGCACTGAAAGGCGTGATCACGAATAGATGAATGGGAAGGGGTGGATAAAGGTATAATGGTCCTGGAACTGACACCTCTGTGCTCGGCAACTCTGGTAAAAAGGCTACGAGTGGTGGAACCAACGTAGCGCATTCCGCACTTGGAATAACTAAAAATGTATACCAAAGAGGAACGCAGAGGGTCAGGCAGGCGGTCTTTATGGTGAAACAGGGAACCAATTCTGAACTTATTGACTAAAATTACATTAAAATTTAGTGTAGAGAAATATTTCATTAGCAGTTTAAGGATATCTGTCCGTAGTTTATAGGACTGGGGGCCAAAAAATGGGAGAACCAAGTATGTACAATTATTAACTGGTTGATTGTTGCCACCAGAGTAAATTGTATCTAAAAATGAATTTATTTTCCTCTCTATACAAATAGACTNTTACAGATCGGCATGTGGTACTCATGGAAGGCTCAGGGTCTGGAAGTGAAAGACATCGTTTGGCCAGGCTACTCCCACGTGCCGCCCAACGGAATACCTGAGAAATTCCACATGAAAGTAAGCAAAGATGACCAATTAATGTACTGGTTTGTACGAATTGCCTCAAACGAGATGTCATTGCATTGTAAAATTTGTAGTTCCACAAACAGAGAGATAAACGACAAGCCAACAAATAAATATTATGCTTCCATTGTGATAATAAGGACTTCTTCAAGCATAAAATTAACCAAGACGTCCTCTATTTTCTTCAAATAAATATTAATTGTGCTCTATTATTATTATGTTAGAATGTATTGAAAAGAAAAGAATGTGGCAAAGTCCATGCAACCGCATACTGCAGAGTGATGTCAGAAGTACAGTAAGTTTTGCTTTGTTGACAGTATGATTCTTGGTCTATTACCTACTACAATTTAGTATGGTGTTATGTAGTATTTATTGCAAAACAATTCACCAATTTAAGAACTATATTTTAGTTCATTGATGATACATTGTCTCCCAAATGTTGTATTAACATCCGGGCAATCTACTAGTTACTGAATGATACACTAGTTTTTGCACATTGTACATTTGTGAACACATGCCATACATTGACAGCATCCTACACACACTCTGAATAATAGCAAAACTTCATAACTAATACTGAAAATTCTTTGCACTATGATGTTACGATGAGAAACTTAATGTCGTAGTCAACTTATAGAGTTAATCCCTGAGTTTTGCATTGTATTGATGCACAAAGACCGTCCTGCTGAGCTGCATCACATCTTGTTTTTCTTCCCTAAACAACCCAGTGTTTTGAACGTCCTCGTCTAGAGCTCAACATTTTCAGCAATTCTGACACAAGTTTCTAATGTGTTTACGATTCTCTGTACTGTTCCGGAACTTAAGATGTGTTTTTTTTTTTCGCCACCAAATAACAGCACAGTGCGTTTGTCAGGAAGTGATCAATTGATATCTCGAAGGGAGAGAAAATAGGACATACGGAGGTTGCTCTACGGTGTGTGTTTGGAGCTATTTCAGTTCTTCCTTTGCTAGTGGTATGCCTATGGTGAAAGTTTGCCAGGAAGTGATCAGTTGCTTTCTAGACGAAAGAGAAATTATGAATTATAGGGGCTGCTCTATATTTTGTTTCGGAGCTATTGCTGTTCTTCAATTGCGGATGAAGTGAGAGTTTGTCAGACAATGATCAGTTGTTGTCTAAAAGATATAGAAACACTGTGGTTGTGCGTATATTCCCATGTACACTTCAGTCAAAGTTTTTCCCTTTGAATGGGAACTCTCACAGTATACCCTTTTTGTAAGAAGAATGAGATATTCTCCCTTTGTAATGGAGCTCTCTCTGCACCCATTCTGGCTCGCTGATGACTTTTACCCCTGGTCATGGTGATCCCACTACAGCCATTCTATGTTACAAATAAGACTTACTTCGTAGGAAATGGGAAACTCACTACATCTATTCTAATTTACTACCATAAAGAGTTTTCCCCTTGAACATGGGACTATCGATCATTAATTACGCCCATTCTTATTTCCTAATAAGTGTTTTTCTGTTTGATATGGGATTGTCACATTCTAATTATCGATTGAATGGTATCTCGTTCCCTTAACACTGTACTCTCTTCTTTTTATTTTCACATTAATTACGCGCTCGTTCCCATCACACGGTTCTATCGCCACATCTTTCGCCCTAACACACGTTACCGAAGGGAAATTACACCTCCAAGAGAGTTATTTGACGAGGTCCACGGTAATTACTTCAGTGAATAGGACAGAAGAATTGAGTTCGCTGACTCGTAAGATCCTAATGAAGTCTGGACGAGCCAATGAGCTCATCCTTTGATCTCGTAAACAATTTTTCTTGATTTGTCAACCAGGGCGTAGCCAAGATGAACGGAATTTTCCTTGCGCTCTGCAAGACAATACTCAGTGGTTCTTCTTATTTACATTCTCGTGTGTAAACAATAAACATTTATACAAAAAAAGCAGCTCTTTTCCCTTATTTTGCTTATTATACAAACAGCTTCATGAAATGCCCCGTAATCTATGAAAAAGCGGCAAATCATTAGAGAAACTTTTCTCCCATTTATATTATGTTATATATCACTTTCATGCGCTGCAGGCTGCTTTTAATCTTTATTATTAACGTTACTACTAACAATATTATTATTATTATCAAAGCATTCAAGACACGTGTAGGTAAATTTTGCTCTATTTAGACCAAATAGTTTCCCGAAACATGACCAAGTTGAAAGGTTTAATGAATATTTCATCATAAGACAATGTATCAAGGCATCTCGATTAAATTAAGTGGAGCAATCACTATAGATTTCCGTTTACTTTGTGAATGTTGTCCTTCCTGTTTTGTTGGTCATAATAAAATTTAGTCTTTAAAAATCGGCTTGGTTTGACATGAGCGTTCTCCCTAATGTGAGTGTCAAAAGAATATCATTCGCTACATCTTATTAGCTCCGCTAAGGAGGTTATGCTTTGACGAGTGTGTTTGTCTATTTGTTTGTGTGTCTGTTGGCCTGTTCGTGCACCACCAAAATATTTCAGAAGGTTATGAAAAGATCTGCGTAAAAGTTACAGGGATTGTTAGGCATGTTGAGACTAACAGATGATTAACTTTTGGTGAAAATTAGTCCAACAGTTTGTTTATCTGCTTCTTTTTGCTTAGTACCATATCTAAGAAAGTAATTGACGGATTTTATGAAAATTGCATGAGTTGTTAGGTATATCACCGTTGTTATCGTTATCACGAACAGTAAATGATCCAATTTTTGTGCCGATCCGTTTCCTCTTTTATCTATTTGTCTCAATATCTTATTCTATGTTTCTTAGCAAGATAACTCAGAAAGTTATGAACGGATTTCTATGAAATTTACATGAGTTGTTAGATATATCACGAAAAGTAAATGATCACATTTTGGGGATGATCGGCTGATCAGTTTGTGTGTTTGACTCACATTGGTCAGAACTTTGTCAGGAACATAACTTTCAAAAGTTATGAACACATCTTCAAGAAAATTACAGAAGCTGTCATTAGTGTAAAAAAAAACAAATGGCCTTCTTTTGGTATTGATAAAAAACCTCAATTTCAGAACCAGTTCGAATATTTTGCTAATGTTGCTTTTCTTGGCGGAGGTATACGCTCTCAGAGTGCTCGAGTTATTTCTAAAATCGGCAATGTTGTGGCCATTTTCATACTTAAATTTAAAATACACTAGCCATAATGCAACGTTGATTACAGTTCATCAATTATTTATATTCATATTTGGTTAAAATCTATTATCAATACTACTTAAAATCCTAACCTGTTGACCCCTGACCAAGTGGCTCTGACTTCATCTAAAAGCCATGATAACAATAAATGAGAGCTGAGAAAAGCTACAGCAGCCCGACAAAAATTATTCTCGGATTACTGCTGCAACTGCATACGCCGTTCGCTTACTTTGTTCAGGGCTTCTTTAAATTTTATCGGCGACTGCGAAATGTTGAGCGCTCGCATGTGCGTGTCCTTTCGGATGCGTGTGATCGTCAATTTTAGCTGCAAATATCTATATTTTCATTATTGGGAATTGGAGAAGTAGCTGCAAATATCGATATTTTCATTATTGGGAATCGGAGAATTAGCAGCAAATATCGATATTTTCATTATTGGGACAGTGGAGAAATAGCTGCAGATATCGATATTTTCAATATTGGGAATTTACAATAAAATTATCTATAATCTTCCAGTAAGCATATCAGTTTCATAGATTCCAGAAAACGATGATACCATCCCTTTAAATTCTTCATGCTCGGCCGTCATGGCTGAAGCAAGGCCCAGAAAAGCAAGCAGCTTCACGACATCCTATATACGCTGCTCAAAAGTTCAGTGTTTGCGACTGACTTCCGCACTTCCAAACCCTAACAGAGTTCTCGGCCACCCGTAGAAGCTAAAGCCATTAACAACTTCTGAGACGGTCAAGACCCGTTAAAAATTCACACCAATCCCGGGAATAACTTCGTGTCAAACTGATCAAATAATGAAGTACCGACTGATCAGCTTCTAACTGCTTCTCCACAATATTTAGCTGTCGAACAATTTACCGCTGACAATATTTCTATTCCATTGATAGTCCTGTCCTCACCATTTGACTGCCAATATTCTCGGCTGAATTTCGGTTGTCATTCCAAATTATTCCTCATTATTATGGCTGTCAATGAAAATGCCATTAGCCTTATTTCCATATTCTCCTATAATTGTGTCTCCCCCAATCTGACTGTCAAGGACCATATCGACTGCCGGTTTCCAGGTTTCTTGGCCTTACTTTAATTTCCATGGGCGGCGGCGACGGTGCTGTCGTCCATCTCTGAGCGATTTATTATTGACGGAGGGAGCTTGTCGCGGTAATTATGTCTCTGAGGCGAGCCCCTCGTCCGCCGAATAGAACTGCAGCTTCAAATATTCTGGGGCGCTTTCGATGCTGTTCGACTACTGAAGTGGGATAATTTTACTGCATCTTTTATCGTAGATACAAGTCACATCATTCAGCTCAGTACACCTTTCAAGGGAATTTTAAAATGCATGGCCATCTGATATGTGTATATCTCCTTGTAACATTTTTAAAATATCGCTTAGAATAGAGGACGTCTTGGTAATTCTTACTCCATGATGTTAAATAAAAACTTCTTCAAGACAATATTTTTAATGTGCCCAAGCTTTCGGCATGAATTTGCTTCAGCCGTCATCAGGGGAAAGATGCATATCAGTTTGGATCTATATACAAGGACAGGTATCCATGCTACTCATTAGAATGATGGAAAAAGGAAAGAAGCATTATTAAAAATAATTTCAGCAATCGATGAGTAGAGGAAGCAGCTGATGAGGGACTTCCAGGTGTCTGTTTATTTTCTTTGACTCTTGTACGCTATAGAAAGCTTCAACTACCTTTCTATAGCGTACAAGAGTCAAAGAAAATAAACAGACACCTAGAAGTCCCTCAGCAGCTGCTTCCTCTACTCATCGATTGCTGAAATTATTTTTAATAATGCTTCTTTCCTTTTTCCATCATTCTAATGAGTAGCATGGATACCTGTCCTTGTATATAGCTCCAAACTGATATGCATCTTCCCCCTGATGACGGCTGAAGCAAATTCATGCCGAAAGCTTGGGCACATTAAAAATTTTGTCTTGAAGAAGTTTTTATTTTACATCATGGAATTTTTAAAATAGTTAGCATTTGGCTATAATTTTCTTCAGTGAATACATTCTTGGAAGAGCCCTCCTTCGTCGACATGGTGCCCAACAAGAGCTAACATTCGGCTATAGTTTTCCTAATTTTTATTTACAGATCACATTCTTGGAAGAGCCGGCATTCATCAACATGGCGCCCACGAACCCAGTGACGGGAAAGTGTCCGGCAGACAAGGGCGTGTTGTGTCGCATTGCAACTGACGAGATGATGGTCGGGTAAGTTGCTAATGCTACAGACACACTAGGCATTTACAGACAACTTGACGCAAAGATGCGAGACTCGGGCGTCATTCATGCCATGGTATCTCTGCTGCCGATTTTAAGTAGGTAGGTATCGAAACGGCACGCGAGCTGCATAAGGAGCTTCTAAAGAGAGAAGGGAGCCAGGAGCCTCGTCCGTGAAGCTCAGGCGTCGCTTATGGCTGTCAACCAGTAGTGAATGCACCAATCGCATATCAGTATCTCGGTTTGTCTGCTGCTCCCAAGTGAAACTCACTGCTCCCTCATCGTTTGCACCAATGAGATTCATGAACGCGTCTCACAGCTGGTTGACTCACTGGCGAGTCTGTGTATGGGCCACAGGGCTCCCTCCTCCTCTATTGAAGCTCCTTAGAGCTGCACAGAAGTGCACATCCGAGTAACCAGTTAGTAGAAATGCATATGTGCCCCCGGCATAAGAGGCTCGTTAGTACCACAACTCAAATGAGCTACGGCAACCTGAAAAATGCTAGCCTTAATCCATGGCGGTGCAAGCCGTTTCTGACCATCGTTAGCGCTTATCCGGTTGTGATTGCTCAGGATTCTTGAACGGGAGCGGCTGGAACACTGGTGTAGCATTTATACGAGATCTGGGGCTGATTGCAGCACGATCTTGTGTTTGGACTTATAACAACCTAATTTTTAGGCGTTAGGCTGGTGATGACACCTATCGTAACCATGTAACAGAACTCCCCCTCTAAAAGCAGCAACGCAGACTGTCAACACGCTCAAAAACCGTTCGGATAGTACTGAGAGCAGCAACCTCCGTAGCTTCGGTTCCTACTTCAGTAGCTCATAAATCAACCAACAGTTTGCTTGATCTTTTCATGCGCCATTTTTCAATATGCTTTGATGATAATCTAGTAAAACGCAACAGTATTATACAGCCAGAGCTCGGGCTCTCATCATAGTTACAAATTCGTCTTATCGTGAGCTAATCTCCGCTATTAGACCTACAAGATCACGGCTGTGCACAAACATGAAAGAAACACGTTGAACATGAAGTTCTCCTGCCTGCTAGAGCTTCATATAAATTAGTTCTCGCGTGAGCTCCAGTCGTTTGCGACTTCATAGGAAAAAAATATTGTTCCCAACTGAGACTCTGTGAAATTTCTGAGGAACTTTCTTCGGACTAAACTTAAGCCCACTGTCTTAAGTGGAACAGAAAAACAACTTCTATAAAGTTCAGAGTGCCTTATTCTGAGCACTGGCAAACGAAGCTGTCGTCTAAGTGCAATAAGAGAAAATCTAATAGCTATTTCGTTTCATAATTTTTAGCTGGTTAGCTTTTCCTGGTGTAATAAATAAATAAATTTTTTAATAGTATTGTTGTTAGATGCACGCGGTCGGTGAGAAGAAGGAGAATGAAAGTTTAGTTTTTATTACGGCAAGGCTATTTTGTTCAATAAAAATTAATTTATTTTTAAATGGGAACATCTGCGTCATAAGAGGTGATTGAGAGCATAAGAAGGACAGCTGTTGTTATTGTAATAACAAAACGCGAGGCTGGCTAGATGCGGCCACTTACGGCTAATGTGAATAACAGCCGCCACCGGCCTTTTGTATTTTTATTTCGGGACGGTAATTACTCGTAAGCGCCCACTTTTGAAAAAAAAAATGTTCATTTGCATTTTCGTTAAGACATAATGCTGGTTTTGTTCGAAGTTACCGAGCACCGATGATATATAATTACCTTTATTTGGTTTATCTGGTGCCAAGCATCGGGCAGCATCCTGAGGTATTCATTCCTGTTTAGAAAGGGCATTGCATACCCCTAGTCTGTCAGTACAAAATATACTCTGTTCCTGCAAGGACTAGATAGTAAGATTCTGTATTTTTTAGATTCTAGACCCAACAAGCTATTAATATTCATTCAAAAGATCATCTCTTGCTCAGTTTTAGCTATAAAAAGAAATAATAAAAAAAATCGTCTCAGTTTTAACTTACGTGCCAATTATGCCAGCCCCGTTCGTAACGCAGCGTCGCTTAGGCCTTATATGCAAACCATACAAAGAAAGCAGCAGAGATAAATATGATTTTGATTCTAGCTTATGTGCAAATTTTTTATTAGGAACGCTCACCCAAGACTGCTGTGTAGTTAATTAGCTATCTGAATTACTCCTTAAACGCTGCTCAACACGGGTCAAATCCGGCCTCGGTCAAATTCGGTCTAGGAAACAATGGTCCACGTCAGCGTCACCCCAAATGGATCGTCGGTTTTCTTGAAATAGGTAATGACTTAATACTCACTGCACGCGACTCTTCTGTGAGTGTGATTTTCATCATCATTTTCATTTCTTTCGTTTGAATTTTTATTGTTTTTCCAAATAGAAGAAACCAGCCCGCATCGGATGGTATTCGTTATAGCTCACTGTTCTGAAAGGCTCCAGTTTTCCTAGATTTGATAGCGGAGTCCCTTTCTGAATACGTTTATGATACCGCATTGTTTTTTTGGTACCAAACTCAACTTCTTCACATATGTACAAGCTTTGTTTATCTATGGAAAAAGAAAGTCCGTAGGACGATTCAGCGAATGCGAATAGCCGTTTCGTTCTAACTCTATAAAGCCCGCAGTCTTTCCTTAAGGACGTTTCAAATAACTCCATTTTAAGAAAAACAAACATTTTAGTAGGTCCTTAGATCAATGTAAGTTTTTGGGAGTGCAACTTCTAATGACTGGTTTCCACGTTAGTCTTCTGTCCTACGTTTATACGTCACAGTGTTTGAATGCGTTGCTGTGTCCACTAATGCTACAGAAAAGTATACAATTTTCTAAGTTCTATCTTGGAGAAATACTTGAAACTTTACTCGTGGCACCATCTTGCAAGACCACCTAACAAAACAGCAAACATTTTAACAATTATTATCACGTAAATGCAGTTACACTTGCAAGGTCACCACGATGCATTTGAATATTTTGAATCATGACCGTAGGGAAAAACTGTTGAGTAAACTGGCCTTAACTCTTCATTTATCGAGCGCTGCAACCATTTGCAGTTCTTCGGGGATTGACTAAAACCCACCATTCCCAGCTATCCGTTACAATTCCTTTTTCTTTCTTTACGTTCCGATTTTTTCGGTCGAAGACGTAAAACCTTCCCCCTGCCTGTCCCTGCGCAATATTTTTACCCCAGTTGGCAACTCGAAGCTTTGCCAAAAACAGAAAATTTTCCTTTCCTCGTCGATCCCGCAGGCAGCTGCTATCGATACTCAGCTCTACGCTCATGGTACAGTCACACACGAAAGAAAACACACAGATGCACAACTTCTAGGTGTACCTCACATCTTCCTGGAGACGTCAGTGACGTCATCATTATCTCTTGTCTCTCTCTCTCTGGGCCAGCAACGTATTGCTAGAAACAAGAGTAATAGTCTCAAGCATTTCAAATTTCAAACGAAATTTGGAGTGGCTGGAGCAATGGCAATGATATTATGGCTATGAACATATCATGTAAACAAGCGAGCTGTCGTTTATGACGTCATCTGTGTCGAAAATTCACTTACGAAAATACTAAAGAAATACCCGTCTGCGTTCATTATTTCGTTAGCGGTACCGCTATTTTGCCTTCAATGGCATATGCTCGAGCTACCGTATGTTCTGAAGCTCGCATCTCATAGAAAAGTGCTTATAGTAAGGTCCTAGTTGATACCTGTTCAACTGTGGTATATGATCGAGAGGCTCAGTCGGGGATGGAGTTTTCGTTCCTGTCGTGCGTAATCCATTTCGCACATGATTTCCTTGTCGTCATCAAAATCAAATATTATACAGTTTAAGTTCAGCACTGATATGTGTACCTCGGCAGTAAAAAGAACACAGGCTTTCATCGTCCTCTGGATACGTGGAGGCCGTTTCACACGTTAGTCATTTGTTCTAAGTTCATACTTCACAACGATCGAATGCGTTGCTGTTTTTAATCAGCAGAAAATTGCACGGATTTTCTGAGCTCTGTTGCGCTACCAATTGGAAGAGACGTCTCAGGCATCACAGGTGACGCTTATCGACTAAGCAAACTGACTTGTCGCTTATCGTTTTAGCAGATCATTTGGCAGTCGTGCCGTTATGTTTGCCTGAGATATTTTTAAGTATGAACGTTGGGCATGAAAGCTCACGTGTACATCGGCCTTAAAGTCTGGAAATGCAACGAGAGCTGGCATCAGTATCAGAAGGGAGAAGTTAATAAATTATGTAAGCGATAACAATGCACGACAATGGAGCCAACGCAAGTGAATTTCAGTAACTGGTACGAGGGCAGATCGAAAAGTTAACAGGCTGACCGAAATATTCCAGAAGACTTTATGTTTTGGAGTCATAGTGTAATCGTCTTTTGTGAGAGTCTCATCCTTGCATTTCTTGCTGCCTTAACCTTTCCCAATGCCGATGCCATATGCTTGCCAAAAGACCGAACTTATGAGTTTTGACTACCGAATCAACCTCTAAAATAATGCAAGCATCACGATTTTAGTCAAAATTATAGGATGAGGCATTCAGAATTTTTTGAGCGATTCGCTAGTGAAACGCGCAAAATTCTGTAAATAAATTGCTCGCTGCGCCATCTAAATAGTGGCATTTATGTTGTTCAGTATGTTTTCTTAGCCACGACAGGGTCGATGTTTCTTTCAACTCCAACTCTCTTTTTTTGCATTTTTGTTTACTTCTATAGGTTAAATGAGCAATTTTAAGACTTTTTTCATGAATAACGTTTCTGGGGCAGATGCTTAGTTTTCGAGATATTTGAGTTTGAAGATCGCATTGTTTTCCTATGAGAGAAAATTGCTGGCGTTATTAGAGGCTTGCTAGTGATCCCATAGGAACCTAACCTAGCCTAACCTAGCCTTACCTAACCTTAACTAACCTAACATTACCTAACCAAACCTTACCAAACCTAACCTTACTTAACCTAACCTAACCTTACCTAACCTAACCTAACCAAATCTAACCTTACCTAACCTAACCTATTTTAGGTAAGATTAGGTTCCTGTGGGGTCTCCGGTTATTTTTTCCCATAGGAAAACAATGAGAACTTCAGAGTCAAATATCTCGCAAACTAAGCATCTGCCCTAAAAATTGGTATCCATGAAAAAGTCTTAAAATGGCTCATTTTACAAATATAATACACAAAAATAAAAAAAAATTAGCTGGGGTTCAAAGTAACATTCACCCATGACAGCTGATTTTTCTGAGGTACTTTGCCATAAACTTTGACTTAATAATGATTGCGAAGGCAAAGGAGTAGTTTCAATGATATTAATCGGCTTGTCAGATTTATTTTTGTCACGCTGTCGAGACTGTAGCCATGACAACGTAGTTTATTTGAACGGAGCTCGAAGTCGGTTGACCATCGCACCATTGTCACATGTCTGCAGGAAGACTATGTTTAGCGCACGATATTTTTCCCATTTGTAAGCGTTTCCTTAACTTTTAAGTGGCGTGTGTGCCAGCTTTTATTGATATTTTCGTGCTTGGATATGCTTTGTAAAGAACCTTCATTTAAACAACCAAAAATATAGTTTTAAAATTGTTAATTATTCATCGAATTATTCTATAAATAATATTTTCAATTATCTTCACATATTTGTTTTGCCATCGTTGACCAATTCTCTGCCATCTATTAGCTTCGTGTTTCTTTTCGTCGTCCCCCACGCAACGCTGCAGCAGAACCGCTCAAGTTCCCTGCCGCCCAGCATTTTTCACCTCGTGTCACGTTGTCGCAACCGGTCCTAAAATCCAAATATTTCTTTTTTGTCTTCCACAGAATGAACGTCACAGAAGCCATGCGGAACTCCAGCTACTACCGCTGCTGCTCCGGCTTCTGCATCGATTTACTCGTGAAGTTTTCCAATGATCTCGGATTTTCGTACGATTTTTCGAGAGTC
>LQNS02278097.1:28680811-28714686 GCA_001587735.2 Parhyale hawaiensis | reverse complement strand
CAACCTGCCGATATCGGAAATTATAATTATGACAAATCCTGAATCGCAACAAGTTAGTTCAACCAGACTTCAGTCGGTCTTGTGCATTCTTCTTTGTTAAGTTGATTGATTGGCGACACGTTGTATAATGAGACCGGAGTTGAGAACTTGAGAGCAATTGTTGCTGGAGAGTTCCAATGAGTTAGAGTCCCTTGTTTTGTGTTGATTGATCAGGGAGCAAACTTACCCAACTGCTACTGATGAGGCGCCTCTTTTTCTTCAGCGATATCCAGGCCGCTGCTGATCGGGGTAAAGGTTCGACGTTGTGGGGCAGCGACTCACAGGTACACCGATCTGACCAGAGCTGTAACTGCCCGGGCCCATCGGGAGTATCTGACGAAATTCTACTAAATATCCGATGTTATACTGCTGCGACACATGTGGCGGGCTGCACTCTCGTCGTTCACAACGATTTTGTGGGCGTGTCTGTGAACGCGTATTGCTGTACGCGCATCGCTGTGCGTGCGGGCGGCGTTCAAGTTCGTGTGCTGTGCTGCTCGCTGTATTGCAGATTAGGTTAGGTAAATTTATATTTTAGGTTAGGTAAGGTAAGGAAAGGATAGGCTAGGCAGTGCTTATTGAAGTGTTGACGCGCCAAGAAAGCTTACTTGAACACACGCACATAGATGCACGCATGTGCACAAAATCGTCGCGAATGACGAGAGTGCTAGCGGACCGATCTGAAGAGAACTGTAGCTGCCCAAGCCAGTCAGGAATGATTGCCAAACTGTAACACTGATCCATGAAGCCGGGATTATTCAACGTAACCTTTCCAATTGATTAATTATAGCTGAGATCGACTTGTATAGCACTTGAAACACGAAAATTTGGCATGGTTAGTATCACGTAGAATTGACATTGGTTAGTGTCACGAAGATTTGGCTTTGGTTAGAGTCAACATACATAGAATATTCACCACTATGCTTGGAGCTAAAAAATATAAACGAAAACAATGGAAAATCTTTAACAACGATCAATATCTATCTGGAAAATGATCATCGTCCTGTATTAGTCACTGCGTATGAAGCACGTCAATGTCAGTCAGTAGCAATCTTCAATGTTTGGCAATCAACCAACACTCCTTGTGTACCTAACACGTAGATGACAACAATGTGCAATGCCCTCTACCGTTAGACTCAATCATCTACATCCAATATCACCATCAACCACCAAAGTCAATACCTTCATCATCCACCACTTTCAACACCACCACCATCCAACACAATTACCACCTTCACAATTCATTAATAAATTCCCAGACCTTAAATTTCTTTCAACAAACACGATGGTTCTCTCAGAACAGAGGCTCGACACAATAATGGCATATGACGGGCATAAATGCAAATCGCAACTTAATCTTCATCCACAACCTGATGCAAAGACATAAACTATATGAGGATCGAATGCAATGTCGGTTTCAATGGTTCAGCTCGTCGTTTATAAAGCACGCTGGTCTTTACAGTATTACTGAAATGCAGCCTCCTGTTTCACATCTAACTCTTTCTCGATGATGAACAGTGAACTGCATCTATCGTAGTGTCGTACTTCTACATGGTTTGCCTCTATGCTGCTGAGATGAACACTACGGTCGTGCTAGCAGAAGTGATGACTCTGATGTCACTTCATCTGTAAAACAGCCTTTTGCATTTTCCAATATCTATCTCTTAAGCATTTTCTCCATTGCTCTCCAATTGAAGATCCGGCCAAAAAACTCTTCTCTCCATTTCACTCAATATCAACCCTAAATTGTTTGCTATTCTCTCTCCCATTCAATATCCAACCCAAATCGTCTTCTCCTCCCTTTCTATTCAATGTCCGCCTCAAATGGTCTTCTCATACCACTTCCCTTCTATATCTGCCCATTAGTAAAAAATCTTCTCTTCCATTCAGTATAGCCCTAAGCCTCTTCTCATCCTCTTGCTCTTCAGTGTCTGATCTAAACCCTCCTCTCCTCCCATTCAATATCCGCCCTAACCCTCTGTTCCTTCCTTTTCCATTCAAAATCTAGCCAAACCCTATTCTCTTCGCATTCCTTTCAATATCCGCTCCACACAATCATTTCCTTCCTCTTCCATTCAGTATCCACCACAAACCCTCTTGTCCTCCCTTTTCATTCAATATCCGCCCAAACCCTCTTCCCCCCCCCCTTCCATTCAATAGCCTCTCCCACC
Source organism: Parhyale hawaiensis (assembly GCA_001587735.2). Lineage (NCBI taxonomy): Eukaryota > Metazoa > Arthropoda > Malacostraca > Amphipoda > Hyalidae > Parhyale > Parhyale hawaiensis. The sequence continues at coordinate 28,712,476 of LQNS02278097.1, read as the reverse complement.
GGTATTTTCAGTCTGCCACTTTTACCCAAAGTTTATCTCGTCCGTTGCAGGTTTATGGGCAATGTTTGGGCGATGTTTGCTCTCATTTTTCTCGCCATTTACACGGCCAACTTGGCAGCATTCATGATCACAAGGGAGGAGTTCCACGACATGTCCGGACTTGACGACAAGCGGGTAAGTCGTTGCTTTAACCTGGTATTTGTTTACATAGGAGAATGCACTATATATTTTGCATCCGGAACTTGAACACCGAAAATGTTGACTGAGTCGTGGCTTTAACTTGATATACGTGTACATAAGAGAATGTAGTATATTATCAAAATCATGTAATTGTAAAATAACAACATTACGCCCTCGAAATCTCCAAACTTGTTGACAAACGTGTAGCCGTTGGTGTAGCACTTATTCATTTTCATGGTATTGAAATCCAGTAATTATGTGTGTTCGGCACTGTCATCGAAAATATTGTATACTTCCAAGGCATCTATGAGTTTGCTGCGTAAGTCTTGTTGCAATAGATCTTTATTTTCATAATTAGTTACAGGGGATTGTCTGTACCAAAAAATTGAAAGTAGTTTCAGACTCTTCACTCTCGTGCAAATTCAGAATCTGACTTCAACTTTTATTTGTAATCACTCTTATTTATCCTGCAGCTTCAGAATCTCGCTTCAAAATATCGCACTTGTCCGGATCTCATGCTTCCTGCAACTTCAGGATCTAATTTCAGCTTCTCGTACTTGCTAAGCCTTTTATCACTACTAGGACTCGACTAGGTTCCTTTCGTTTTCACGGACTCTCATACTTCCTCCTGCAACTTCAGATATCGACCTTAGGTTCCCTACATTTGTGAAAACGTTCATTTCCTCAAAAACCAGCTCACAGTTCAGCGGATTTCCAAACATGTTCTTTCCTATAGCTTCAGAACCCCGACCTCTGTTTAGTGTCTCTTCAAAGCTGTTTTTTTTTCTACAGCTTCAAAATCCGACCTCAGTGAAGCCGAGCTTCAAGTTCGGGACGACCCTGCATGGCCACACGGACGTGGTGCTCAAGAGCGCCTTCCCCGAGATGCACGCCTACATGCGCCAGTTCAATCAAACCAACGCGCTGGAGGGCGTTAAAGCCGTCAAAAAAGGGTGAGAAACGTCCCATTTCATCTCGTGTTTCCAAATAAAACTGGACAGTGAATGCTCTGGAAGAGACAGTCTCGTCTGAAGCTCGATCGTGGCTCCAAGGCTAGAGCTTTTGTTGCGTAACGTTAGAGCATTTTTCTGTGATTGAGTCGTTTTGAGGATCCCAAAACTTAGCCAGTTCAATGCTGCTGCGAGAGAATTTTTCAAAGCCTAGCCTATTTTTCGGTTGAAGAGTTTGCTGTCACTGTTGTGATGGCAAAACTCAGACTTTGAGAATTCGATGCTATACGTTAACCTTGGTCAGTAAAACATCACTGGTATCGTTGCTATCTGTGGGTTTCGCAAGAGTTGTGTTCTAGTTGTAGATTGTTAACCAAAAAAATTATGGCTTCTGCAACAAACTGTCACATCCTGAACTACAGCACTCTGAAAGCGCATACCTCCGCCAAGCGAGGCAACGATAGCAAAAAATTCAAATTTGCTATGAAACCATAATTTTCTTTGTTTAAACTCCAAAATCTAATCATTTGTGCCTTTTGATAGTAATAACAGCTTGTGCAATTTTCTTGAAGATCCGTTCATAACTTTTTGAGTTATATTGCTAACAATCGTTATGACAAACATGAGTCAAACATACAAACGAACCAACCGATCTGCACCAAAATTTAATCATCAATGTCTTTCAACAATACTAGCAACCCCTATAATTTTTATAATGATCCATTCATTATTGTTTGAGTTATTGTGCTAACAATCATTAAATTAAAAACAGTGACAAATTAACGAACGAACGAACGAACCAACAGATCATTCCCAAAATTTGGTCATCTACTCTTTGATATATACATAACAACTCATGTTAATTTTATAAAAATCCATTCATAGCTTCTTGAGTTATGGCATTGAGAAAAATGAGGCAGACAAACAAACAAACGGATGGACATATCTTCACCAAAAGTTAATCATCTGTTCCTCCTAAAATACCTAGCAATCGCTGTAAATTTCGTCTAATCGGTCCATAACTTTTCAAGTTATCTTGATGATAGACAGACAAACAACCAGACATACAAACCTGGTGAAAACATAAGCTCTTTGGTGGAGGTAAATGTCCTCTGGCAAGACTGTGTAATTTCCAAAATGGTACCATTTCCATAATGTCAAAAGCACAAAAAGTCCAAATTCCAAATTATCCATGGCACAATGTCCAATTTCGAAATGGTTAAACTTGCAAACTTTATAAATTTGATATTGTCCAAAATACATAATTTTAAATTCTAAAATACCCTGTACAGAATGCAAACAGCTCAATATCCAACACAGTTGAATTTGCCGTTATGTGTTCCATTTCTGTGCATGCTTTTTTTTTTACTGAAGAAACTACATACCTCTTCTGTTCATCTCTTAAAAGAGCGCCGTAAATGTAGTGAGCCCTATTTTAAATGTAATTTAATCGTAATCCTACTAATTTACTCCCAATACAGAAACAAGGTCAGAATAAATAAAGTTTAACATTTCAAATCTTAGATTGGCTGCCATTATTATCCGTTGACACGGATTAGACAGACAAAGAGACAGATAGAGAGAGAGAGAGATGGAAAGACTGACTGTTTGAATATGTTTATATTATTATTTCTGTCTTAATCTTGATCTAGTATGGCAAATTACCTTCAAATAAACAAATTACAGACCGATCGTCAATTGCCCCCCGAAAATCGCCATTTACCCCACTGGGGCAAATGGCGATCGCACCACTAAATACCATCTCTATTTAAAACAACAATATTTTCAAAAACTTTCAATACGGAGATAGAACCATCATGTATCAACACACTAGCTGTGTTGTACTTGGTTTGTTTTTCGATTGTTATTGGTATATGAGCTGGTTAGATGTTACTGAAAACGACGGCCATTTGCCCCGAATGGTTATATGATATGGCGGATGTCACTTCAGCTTTCCTTAATATTAAAAAAATATTTGCTTAACAACATCCACATTTTCTTTGGTACCCACAACCAGTCAGCTGGACGCGTTTATCTACGACGCCACGGTCCTGGAGTACTTAACGGGTCAAGACGATGAGTGCAAGCTGCTCACGGTAGGGTCCTGGTACGCCCTCACTGGGTACGGTGTGGCCTTTCCCCGCAACTCGAAGTACCTGAAGATGTTCAACAACCAAATCCTCAAGTACAGAGAGAGCGGTGAGTGTGTATTTTGTTTTTTCTTTTTTTTTCATTCTTTCTTTCTTTCTTTAACCCAAAGATGGAGTGCTGTGGGCGTTGCTGTAGACCTATATACTGTTAGAAAATTCTTTTTCTTGGCCGTTCCCAAAGTTAGAACCATAAGACAAAAACTGGGATGGCCAAAAATGTGTAAGGGTAATTTGTGTAACAGTTTTTCTCCTGAAATTCTTCAGATTTATTCTTGTTCTTGTTCCATTGTTTGCTTTATAAACAAATTTTTTATCATAATTATCGATTGACAAGGCTATGCGAAAAGAATTAACCCAAGAGCTTAAACTTGTCCCGAACGTCAGAGAGGAATATTGGCATAGTGATTCTTGATCATGTTGAAGGTGTTAGTCGCAGCTCGATTATGCTTGAGACTGCCGAAAACTCCTATTTGTGTAGCAGGATTGAGTTTTAGGTCATCTCCAGAGCATCTTCCTGGAGCTTAACGGCTGAAACTGGATCCAAATTTGTACACGCATGGTAGTAGCTCTGGGCATGTCAAAGTTAATTATTACAAAAACTGAAAAAATGCAATATTAATCATCATTATGAAGTATACAAATGAACACAAGAGAAAATAGCAGGCACTTGTTAGACCCTTCAGAGCTCTGGAACCCATCAAAAACTGTCAGCGCACCTCTACTCCAAATACCTCGTTCTATTTTTCAAGAATATCCAACATCTTTGTGTGCTTCCCTCGTTTTTTCCTAAAGCGCGTGGCTGTTTCGATACTTTGAAACTCTCAAGCCGGAGCATTTTTTTTTATTTTCATCCAATAACGATGTTACTTGCCTGGTTCGGTTTCGAACCACAGATACCTTTATCTTGACCACTAAAGCCAAACATCTCACGTTATTTAAGCTTTCTACGTTTCTATTGTAGATAAGGTAGAGTGTTAAGCTCCATTTTCATATAAGGGAGCCTGCAAACTTGAACTAATATTACATTAGATAGCTGGCTGTAGACGGACCTACAGGCCCATTCTCAGAGTGGAGCTGATACTCGTGCTCCGGCCCTTGATGAGCTATTGCCAGAAGAAACTGAAATTTTCTTGTGTATTCATCTGCAAGCGAATTAGAACCCTTACCTTTGTTTGGTTCGCAGAAGTGTCAGGTTTCATGGCTTACCCTTTAGGTATATTGGAGCGCTTGACTCTCTTTTCATCCAAGCTGATATTGCAATTATCCAACCTATGGTAAATGTGCCAAGGTCCCTTATGTTTTCATCTGTAGGGGAATAGATGGAACTTCTGTCATAGTTTTAATAGTTAAGATCCTATTATACTGTAGCTGATCAGCAAAAACTGAATTAGTATCTTCCATTTTTAGCATTATCTACTGAGAATAAACTGGAACACCAGGCTTCTTTTAATCTAATCAAAATTTTTATAGTTGATGAGGGAAATCTGAATGGCTTGTTTTAAAAAAATATTCTACAGTATGTGAACTAGATGACCAAGATTGGTGTTGATCCATGGGTGCTTTTTGCAGCTAGCGAGTAAGATTGAATATCTTGCATCTATGAGTAATTTTTTACTATAATTAAAACGAAGCGATAGGCTCGGGTTTTGTTAACAAAACTCACTTTATACCTGACCAGCAGAAGTCTCATATTTCACCTTAAAAAAAATTCTAGGTGAACTGGAACGTCTGGCCCGGTTTTGGTTCACCGGAGCCTGCAAGCCTGACCAGCAGAAGCCTTATATTTCAATTTAAAAAAAATTCTAGGTGAACTGGAACGTCTGGCCCGGTTTTGGTTCACCGGAGCCTGCAAGCCTGACCAGCAGAAGCCTTATATTTCAATTTCAAAAAAATTTCTAGGTGAACTGGAACGTCTGGCCCGGTTTTGGTTCACCGGAGCCTGCAAGCCTGACCAGCAGAAGAACACATCCAGTGAACCGTTAGCTCTGGAGCAGTTCATGTCCACGTTTGTGATGCTCGGCTTCGGTGTGGTGTTGGGTGGGATGCTACTGGGCCTCGAGCACATGTACTTCAAGCACATACGAAAGCATCTCATCACAAAGGACATGAGTAGCGGATGTTGTAACTTGCTCAGTATGGTAAGTAATGGTTGTAGCAGTAAATGGGTGTGCTAAATATAAATGGGTGTTAAATGGGGGTACTAAATGTAAATGAGTAGTAAATGGGGGTGCTATATATAAATAAGTAGTAAATGGGTGTGCTAAATATGAATAAATTTGAATTCGGGAACTGATATGGTAGGAGCTTGCCTTATTTCTGATTTGACGTTTAATTGAAACTTGTCATTTAACCTGATATGGAAGAAACTTGTTAGGTAGTAGTGTAGTAAATGATCTGATATAAGTTTACTAAATATATTAAACTTAATACAGTAGAAGTTAGAGTATAAGTTCGCTAATTAATTTAAGTTAAGCCTAGTAAGGGGCAGATGGCAGTTGCTCAACCTCCAAAATATATTAGACTTAGCTTGGTAGATGCCCAGATAAATAAGTTAACAAATAAGTTCAACTTATCGTGGTAATTTTTCGTGTGCTATGGATTTCTGTAGTAGGTTAAATCATTCGCAGCGTGATACGTGATCTCGGCTGGGCACACAACAAAATTGTAAGCCGCTGCAGAAGCAATTTCGCTGCTTTAGGTTTGAGGTGCCCAAGTAGCTATTCCATTAGGGTGTGCTAGGTGAATCATTCGAGAACTTGAGAAAAAATATTATATAGCCGCGCAATTGTTTTTCTGTCTCCAAGGCTGCCGACTACTCCTATCGAGTCCGATTCCCGAGTCCCACCAGTGTCTGACCCAGCTACTAGGACCTAAAATTCAAGGCCGCCGCTGAAGCTGACACCGTAATTCGCTATCTCTTCGCTGGTCCTACATTTTGTTAGGGTATCGACTCCGCCTCCACGCTTTTTCTCAACAAAATAAGCAAATTTTTACTGATTCCGACTCCTGATCCAGTCTGTTTCCGACTCTGATTCCCGACTCCAAAGATGCCCAAATCCTGTTGATTCCGACTCTGCAATCCTGCAGGGTTTCCTCTTGTATCTTGTGATCAGCAGTAACTCTAAAGGCAGAGGTGCAGACGATTGTTGAATGAACGAGTTTACGGATTTTGACAAGCGAACGTTAGTCAGTAAAAACCGACAAGTTTGCCCACTTACGTAGAATTTTGCGAATAAACAAGGCTAAAAACACAACTTTGAGTCATAAAATGGTAGGCGTCAAGCTCAGTTTGCTCAGCAAGTACAGTTAGTTAAGTTTCGGTCATGGCTTCATTTTGGAAGGCCTTATAAATTGAAATTCTCTGCACTTCTGTGCTACTAAAATGAATACTAACGCATGTGGACACAAAGATGCGGAATTCGTTCTTTTCACCGCTATTTTTTTTTTTTTTTTTTTGTTTCAAAGTCGTTGCTACATTTATTCGTACAGTCAAAACACCTTAAGACTCTCAAGATATTTATCGAAGATTCTAGTAACTATTACTTGTGAAGTGAACGGGTAAAATATCATGTATGTTGAGTCTGTCACCAGTACATAGAAGGTCTTTTGAACAGAGCTCCCGGGCATTTGGCTGTTGGACCATTACCTCGGGTAAGATACACATCCAAATTTTACCCGGAATATTTCACACCTTTTCAGCTTTCAGCTGTCGGGTGAACCCACCTTAACCCTTTATCGCCGGCATTAAAAATGCACTTTCATAAGAAAAACATTGATTAAAATGCTCTACATGAGTACTCGCGGCGGAAGAGAGTTGTTGTAGAAACTGCTCTGCCTGTACTCCATCGGTGGATCCAGGGGGGACAATGTACCTTGCCCCCCATCAAAAGCCTTGCGAGTATCATGTGTCCCATCCCAATCTCTGAGATCTGTGTAGAGCTCTGTCTTGATTCATATGCGTCCTTGATGTTATTTAACGACTGTGGTACAATGTAAAGAAAACAGTTACATGCAAGGAATAATATAATTTATTATTTAGCAGTGCTTCCTGGTGGTCGATACATCTACTCCCCTACCCCATTTCCTAAAGAAGCTGTATTTCTTATTCCCCCCCGCCCCCCACTCAAAAAAAGGAGAAAACTCTGTGCTAGATTTGCACTTGGATTCCGTTACGATCGAAACTTCTCTATAAGAAAGCAAAAACTTTCCTTTCTTCAATACAGAGCATGGGTAAATCCATCTCTATGCATGAAGTGGTGAAAGAAGCCCAGGAGCAGTACGGTGGGGGTCACTGTGGGGACCCGCTCTGCGACACCGACCTGTGGAGGGTGAAACATGAGCTCGACATGGCCAAGCTCAGAATAGTAGACCTCGAGACACAGATGGTCACGCACGGCATTGTTCGCAAGGAGAGACCGTAAGATCGCGTCAACGTTAATCAATTTTGTGCTCCACATTGTAATTTATACGTAGTATTGTGACTGCATAGTTAAATTTGGAATTCTTCATAGTGTGTGGTGATTCGCGTGGTTAAATGAAAATGCTGTAGGCGTAGCGTATGTGCTTTACGAGAAAATGGAGATTGATTTAGTTGGTTAGATGTAAAACTTACCTCCATTGTGTACGCATGAATGTAAATGAATGTTGGCAACACTGCACTTTCGCACCTGCTGACTACTCGTGGTGTGTAAGGCATACTGCCTGCCTGCCTGCCTGCCAGCGCAACTGCTCCTGGTGTGCCAGCGCCCTTAGGCTGTATAGATACATGGGCGACAGTGCTGTTGCTCTACTTGTGTGTCAGTGCACCGCGTGTTTTGTCTGTTCAGAGGAGAGGCGTGGCTTAGTGCCAGTTAGGCTGTTGTCTTTGAAGGTAGAGCACTGATGCGGGCTCTGTGCTTGGCGAAAACTCTAGTTGTTTTACTGCTGCTGCGCATAAGATTGTAATAAAGCACATACAGTAGTCTGTTGTACTTGGAAAGGTCTTGAAAGTATTTGTGAAAGAGCGAGACACAAAAATTGTTAGTCAACTAATTGAATGTTTTGTTACTTTACAGTGTCTTAGTGCATCAAAAAACCTTTCTTTCGCTAATAATTTCGATTCTAATGGTCATAGACTTGTCGTTCCCTGATAAAGACAAACATTCTCTTGTACGAGAAAGATGCCGTGCAATATTCTATAGGCTCCATATCATGACTCTGTTCAGGCTTAAAACGTTATGCTAGAGAATGTGCCTTCTGAATATAGCTCTATAGCATCTTTTCTGGGACCATAAGCTTAGTACGTACACCATATCACAAAGTAATACTAAGTCTGACGTATCCGTCGATCTAGCGATTAAATAATTGATGCATGTTGTACATGCCATAAGCGCAGCGTTGCTTCCTCTGTTGTTTTGTCCCGATTCCCTGAGTTGGAGCGTGCACTTGGAGAACCGGTAGTTTTATGTTAGGTACGGCGATCGAGGTGTACCTTTCCTCGTCTTTAACGTTACTTCAGTGTAGCTATATGTTAAAAATGAAAATAAAGAAATAATTTCTTTTGCACATGCAAAATCCTCCGTCACTGATGTGGGCTAAGCCCTGGATCTTCTTCAATCCTCCATCCGTCGCTATTTTAGACCGATTTTATTTTACCCGTCCCATCGCACACGGTCGCATTTTCACTGATTGTCGTGCCTTGTTTGAATATCATATAAGATGTACCTCCAAATTGTCTAAAAACGCCTAATATTGTTGAATTTTCTGCTTTTCAGATACGAGTTAGACCGGCAGGAGTCCGTAGACGACGCCGATCTTGGCCACTCCTGCGACGAATTTTCATTGGAAGCTTACAGAAGAAAGAAGCAGGTGGTGTCATTGCTGACGAGAGGGTAAATTTATTCTAGGGTACATGTTGTGGTGGGTGTTGTGTCCCTATCGGAAAACCAAGGGCATTTATCCAATGTCTATCGGATAATCGCCTAAAACTTCCAATTAGGTAAATAGGTTTCAGAGCAATTATATACAATTTATATATGGCGCAATACCGTTTTATGCATTACCTTCGCTGTTGACTTTCGAGCTGTTAAGTGTTCTATTCCAGAGTAGATGTTCTGTTTGGCGGTAATTTATTTCATAAAAATTATTTATTAAGCACGATGCACACAGACGATCAAAACTTCAAGGCCACCGATACACATCCGATTATGTTGTCACTTACTCAAGGCTTCCGATGGCCCATTTTTACACCATTCAAAAACAAAGTTATAACGTAAGTTTCCATTGCCGTTTTTGCATATCTGTTTTCAAAAAAGATTCGTAATTAATTAAATTCATAACAACGCATACCTTGTCGTAGTATTCAAGTTGTATTCTTGGTCACTGCTGCACAGGCGAACATGTCATAGTTGCGTGGCTGTTTTAAGAATAAAATCGGCCTGACAGCACACCCCAACTAGAAAACACCACATGCACTGATTTGTGCTTCAGGAAAAGCCCCTCTAGAACCCAGAAGGGTGTACGGCTGCAGTCGATCAGATATTGACTGAGCTATGGCATCACCCCGACTCAGGGCATCGCCGACATTATAGGCAGTAAATCCCCACCTGTCAGACGGCTGGCAATGGCAGAAATGCTGATGCTGCATTGCTGAGCACTAACCCAGGCTTGGGAATAAAATATCCGATTTTATGAAAAGGAGCGAGGCAGCACCCTAACCACTAAGCTACTGTACAGTTTTTGTCGTCTGTGTACATCGGGCTTAACCCTCATCTTTTAGCACTGGCGAGTCGCGATTACCAGTGTGTTGTAGCTTGGATGTCGTGGGATATCTCTTCTTGTCTTCTTCTGCATTGGCGGTTGTATTGTTGCTGCAGTTATTCCCTACAGTTTTCAATCGTGCAGTATTAAGTATTGGCTGCCTCTAAAATCTCCTATAATATATTTAATTAAGTTCTTTACCAACTTATAATTATAAAGACCGTTTACAGACGCATGGTAGGTCAGACTGTCGTACTTTCTTGGATATACCCTTGAAATTCATGTCAACCGATATCGTATTTACCTGCGTAAACATCTAAATGGTTAAGTACTTAGACTATCCCTTAATTCGTGAATAATTACATCATTTCACGAGTGTCATTGTCGTATATTTACGCTCTTTTTTTGGGGGGGGGATTTTTTTCTTCACATTATTTCCAATAGTAAATGCATTTCTGAATTGTAGAGCATTATGTTATTTTTTCTTCAAACCTGTTACTTTTCTCTTTATTTGCGTGTCAAGCTTTAACCGCGTTTGCTTTCTTTCTGTGTAAAACTCCTTTTCTTTTATTTACGTAAAAAAAATTTTACTTTTGCTTGATTTACGTTAAGAACAGTGCCTCTAAACATTGATGTTTTGCTTCGTATGCTAACCAAACGTCTACGTTGTACTCTTCAACTTTCCTTTGATTGACATTTTCTTTCGCAGGCACAGCGATTTTTTTGAGGACGATTGCGGCGAGCCGCTGCTGAGAGCGAGGGACATGACCCAAGATATTGTTAGAAGCAACGAGCCCATTAGAGGACCTCTGCTCGTCATGAGGTGAGAGCCGCGTGTATGCTGCATGGATGCCTTGCAATCCCTTCTCTACAATTATTGTAAAAGCTCACTGCAGACGATAGTCTTTTGTTTGGTGTTTTTACTTCACAGCGTTCGCATGCGTTGTTGTGTCTATTTGGGCAACAAAAAGTCCAGTGCTTTCTAAGTTTTAATTTATTGAGACTTGGAAAATATACTCACAGAGCGGTTTGGTTACATTAACCAAAATTTAGCTAAGATAACTACTGGTTTGGCTATCAGATATTTAAAATTTTAGTTGATATTACCAATTGATTTGGTTAAATATTTTGGTTAAATTACAAAATTTTATGGTAATTTTACTAAAAAAAATGATTGGTACTGACTGGATTTGGTTATTCTTACTAATTACAAAATAGCATTTGGTAACTGATACGAATATCGGGTAATCATTACCAAATACATCAAGTAATAGTGAACACAAAATGTACCATTAATTAAACATTTTCTTCGAATTTGGGATAATAACTAAAATATTTGATTATTCTAAAGTTAAAAAAAAGCATGTTAACTAAAAATATTTCGTTAATGTTAGCTCACCGGTCTCTGTGTGTACAGCAGCAACTTCATGCTAGCGACACTTCCTAAGACAGCTAATGGGACGGGTATCATTATGGAAAATCTTTTGGTAGATATGCAGCTGTGCTTGCATGCACTGACGCGACGAACCATTCGCACGCTGTGCAATTAATACCCCGGAGAAAAGACTATCGTGTACAGCTGACACGAGAGCTCAAATCAATATATTCATTAGACCTTACAGCGTTCCTAGCGTCCACTCTTAAATCTCTTATTGTGCTTCCATCACGTAGATACTGAGATTAGGCGCGTTCACACGATAGCACAACGTACGAGGCTCCTCAGCTCCGCGTCCCACTGCGGTGATGTGTTCGCTTCTCTAGTTACAGTTGCTGAGTTAACGGACTTAACGGCAAACATTTTAACAGCTCTTTTGCAAAGTTAGCAGTTGCATGGCTGAGCTTACATAAGGAGCTGTCATCACCTGACGATAACAAATTGCTGATGCCACAGCCAATGAGCAATCTGTATGTTCCCCACCCCGACAGGGTGAACTTCATTGATTGGCTATGACATCACCAATTGTTTTGTTGTGGTCACGTGATGAGAACACCTTTTGTTAGTTCAGCGATGTACAGCTGGGTTGATGAGGGCTCAACAAAACATTTGAACGATATAGCTGAGGAAACTCCTTCATTTGACCGTCGTGTGAACGCGCCTCAATATTAAACATAGTACCAGCATTTGGTTGCAAAAATCTCACCATTGGGGGAAATGTGAACATTGTTTTGTTATCCCATTCACGCCCGATAAAAACAGAACGTCTGGTAACTATCTCAATGCTCTCAAAACAATTGTAGTTTACTTTAAAACATGCATGAATTTCAAAGGAACTGTGTACTACATATTATACGGTTTATTATGCGTATTATTATTATTATACGTATTTATTTATTCAGAAATCTTGCTCAAAACCACCCGATTTGCGTATGGAATGAATTTCCTGTAGGTTATCACACATAATACAAGGTCCAGTATTTCATTTCTAAAACGTCAGAAATAACGCCATATGATTGTTTCTGTCAGCAGCTCGTTTGAATTTCTGGTGATGTCTAGTATACACAACTGGGTGTCTACAAAAAAGTTACTAAAATGTTACCCGTTCAGTGAGTTTGCGCATGAGATGTCACTTGTAAAGTGCGAATATATTTCCGAAAATGAAGCGAATCGAGAACTCAAAGAGCTCAACACTTTTGTGCAGTTTATAACGGACACACGCAGCAGCGCATTCTGGCGGGGAGCTGAGGAATCTCGCTCGTTAATTCTCGTGTGACCCCGCCTTTAGCGCCAAATCTAGGCATTATTCATACAGTGATGGGTTCAGATTGAAATTTTAGTTTTTAACGTTTTAATGAATACTATATAATGTAGCTCTGCATAGTTTGTAATTAGCTCATTATTTTCATTAACTATTTAATTAAACTCCACTTGCTTCAGTTTTAATTAGTTCAATTGTAGTAAAATTATAAACGAAATATATCCACTTTCGTACAGGGATTAACAATTTCGCTCTCTGTCTCGCTAAAGTGCTTGAAATTATTTCTCTCTAGAGCTATCCTTGTGTGTGTGTGTATTTTTTTTTTTACCCCAAGAATGCCAGCCAGATCGAGTAGACAAATTTATTGGCCGAGTAAGTGAGAGTTCGACTGGCATAGTTTGATCGATACAAGCTAATCTGATGAGCTTTTTTAAACTTCTCCAAAATTTCAATCACAAGCTTCAGATTTGCCACATTGGATTGAGATTCCGGCATCAATTATATCCCGATTACCCTTGAGACGACCAAAATATCGTGGATCAGCTAATTTAACATAGCCAGCGGAAGACGCCTTACATCTGTTGACAGTGCAGACCCCGGCACAGTCACCGGTTACACTTGCACACCAGGCGTTCCCGGCAGCCGCTTATCATGGGACTGCCTCTAACTTTGCCCCTAATCGTGCAAGTTTAGACCGCTAATGAGCGCGACGCCCCTGATAACTTTTGATTGTCTCTGCTGAGCAGGACAAAACTTCTCCCTAATGGATGACTCTGCAGCTCGGGCCCCTGCTTTCATGCACCCTTGCGCAAAATCGAACTTTTGTCAAAAATAATGATAGGCCTTAATGTAGGTTTAGCTGGAGGCTGCATGGCTACTGGCTTGATTTTGAGGTCCTGAAGACCTAAAATGACAAACGCACGGCTGCTGGCTTGAATTTGTGGTCCTGAATGTTTATAATGACGGACCGCATAACTACTGGTTTGGATCGTATAGCTACTGGTTTGAATTTGCTAAAAGAAATCCGTAGAAATTTCCGTAATTGAACTGATGCGGCCCCAGAGCTAAAATCGTCACTGAATTTCTGGACTGGTAGATATTTGGTACCACCCTGTTAACGACCGTAAGAACACTTGCCTCCCCTATAACATACTGTTAGTTTCCTCGATTTAATTTTTGATGTATGAGTGTTGCGGTAACCGTTAATCTATTACGATGCCCCCATCAACATGGAATCAGTTAAGAAATCATATTTATGTTTAATCATTCTTTGAATTAACCTTTCCCTCTCTGCTCGCTGAGCTGGTATTACCACGTGTAATCGCGCGTCTCAAGACTATTGAGCTACCCCCACAAACTACACTATACTTACATCTAGCGGCTCACTCAAAGCCACAAGTAGGTGCTGCAGCGGCTAATTAATGATTTTTTTTAAAAAAGTCGCTATAGTCTGACCATTTTATCAAGGCAGTTCGGTCGTTGTCAAATTCCTCTATAGCGGTGCCAATTCTGTATGTATTTCTGAGATTTCTCTCTATATATATGGGTAGTGGGCGGGGCTAAGATATGGGCCGAACAAAACCTCAGAAATACCCATAAAATTGACAACACTATAGGGGAATTTGACCACGACCGAACTGCCTTGATAAAATGGTCAGACTATAGTTAACCTCAAACCCAAAGCACACTGTTCACGGTGCTGCAAGCAATGTATTTAAGAGCAAGAAGTACAAATTCGTCGACCGGTGACAGCAATCAGCGAAATTTCAAACCTAGCTCTAGTATGACCTAAAACTGATCGTAATAAATTTTCAATTCGTCAATGGCCTCTGTTGATGTGCTTGTGTTTCGTGCTAATAACTGCATATTTCTTTCTCTGTGTCACAGTAAACAATTTGCGTTCCGTTTCAGGTCTCTACGTTAATTGAAAAAGACACTTTATTGAAATTTGCTCTACTACCTTAAGACTCACAGGTGTAGATAATACATAGAGTACAAACACACTATATATTCAACCATGAGATCTTGGAAAATCCGCATTATGCTTCAGAGCACAACCGAACTCGACAACACGGTGAAAGACCCTGAACCCTGAAGAAAAAGTGCCCTCTCGAAACGCAGACACTGACCAATCTCCAGTCTCCTATACATCCTCACTTTTCGATTCCAACTTGTAACTTGTAAAACTTATAAAATAAACCTTTACGTCTCGTAAGAATAACATTTTTATTAGTTTCCCGATATAGGGCTGGTCAGCGCTAATGGTTTAGTTATATTAAAAAAGCTAGTTCAGTTTAGCGCAGAGTGTTGCAAGATAAATATTTTGTTAATGGATAAGAGCGGGGGATCTCAACCGGACGTACATGCATCCCCTGGAGATGTGAAATGAGCTTTTAGGGGTGAGAAACCTTGGTTTAGTTGCATATTATTTAAATTTTAACCTTAATTTACGGCACAGATTCGATATTATTGTATTACTTCATCTTCATATGAGATTATAATCTTTGTAGGGGATGCAAGCATATATCAAGAGTTTTTAAGGGGTGCCAGGCTTGGAAAACGTTGAGAACTAATGGAATAGAGAAATAAATATGCGTAAGGAAATTAAAAAAAACTGTTGCTAGTTTTTAGCATTGAGTGTTGACAGGAATACTCATCTCCACCCAGGAGATTATTTTTTGTCACGCTTGTTTGTTTATCCGTCTGTTACCATGATAACTCAAAATATTGTTAACGGATCTTTATGACATTTTACGGAGAATATTAGGTACGTTAAGAAGAACAAATAACAAAATTTTGGTGAAAATCCGACCAACCGTTTGTTTGTTTGTTTTTCCTGCCTGTTCTTTTCTTGGTAACATTACTCAAACAGTTAACGACCAATCATGAATTTGCAGGAATTGTAGGGACTGTTACGAAGAGCAACTGAGAAAATTTTTGTGACGATCTGTCGATCAGTCCGTTTGCTTGTCTCTATGTTTGTTTTGTGTTTGTCAGAACATAGCTCGAAAAGTTATGGACGGATCTTCAAGAAAATTGAAAGAACTAATATAAATATCAAACGGGATAAATAACCAAATTTTGTTGGTATTAAAAAGAAAATATTGGTTTCAGAATTTATTTAAATTTTTTGTTAACATTGCCTCGCTTGGCGGAGACATGCTCTTTCAGACTGCTCTAGTATGCAACTTATTCTTCTTGCTTCGAGATTAAGTATTCTTCTGATATATTGCCAATATAGCCTCCAGGCTTAGGGGTAGAAGGTATTTCACAATTCAGAAATAGTTTGTTCAGAGTTTGGGTCATATTTTAGAGTTTACTTCACTGTCAGAAAATTACTTAACACAAGGTAATCCTGAAAGAAAAAGAGAAAAACACGCTAACAGAACCGCCAAAACACAGGGCCCCAAGACCTAGCAAGAGAAACTTGGGCGCCAGTGTCCAGCACCAAACTATGCCTGTTCCACAGTTGCGGGAGTTATAGAAGGTAGAGGATCCCTGCTACCCTCAGACTCATTTGTTCTGGCGCAAAGTTCACATTAGCAGAAGAAACTTGAGGATGAGAAAGCATAAAGCTAGATATAGGAGATGGGAGACACTACGTACTATAAAGGTTAGATTGTAAGTAAACGACCTATTATCATACAACTCTAGCATGCCCTACACTCAGCACCTTATGCACCCAGAGATCTGATTAGCAAAGAAAGGTCCAGCCTGGCACCTCAGCAGCCTGGAGCTTCCACGAATATTTAAGCCAAGACCTGTAAAGCAGGAGCTAGGTGCTTGAGAGCAATCTCTCAAGGAGCTATGGGAATGGCTCATTGACCTCTAGTTTGTAATGATCAAAAGGTAAATTTAGAGTAAGGAAATTGAAAATAACTGCAATTTCACTCGTGGGCAGACACCGATCACGCGAAGTGGCGGAGCTGGAGACAGTTTTGTGAAGGCTGCTGGAGACGCTGACGTGCGGCAGCCGACAGGTGTGAGCTTTTCGACACCGGCAATTTGTGCATTTTTTCACTGTTACGTACGTTTTAGTCAGTGATTCGTGAGCTTTAATCATGCATTCGTGAGATTCTGTCATGGCTACGATAGTTCCGATGAAGGGTATGTGGCTAAATCATGTTATGTTAATTTCATTCGAGGATACGTGAGTACCAGTCATGGTTAGAAAAGTTGCAATCAGAGATTAAATCTTTGTTGCATAAAATTTATTTAGGGATACGTGAGTTTCTGTCATGATTCCTTACTTAAGTAGGTATTGAATGAACTAAGGTAATTTCACAAGTACAGTGTCTACATACTTCAGTGTGCCTAGACATGCATCCCTTTATTTCAGTAATTCGTCGATTCCGCGGTGTATCGATTTTGAAACCTGCAAAAAAGCATAGCTTTATTATAAAAACTCTGGATAAATCTAGCGTCTGTTTCAATGTAGTCTCAAACTTTGGACATAATGATTTAAAGAAAGAACTATGAGATCTTCAGTTCCGTGGATCCGATAGATGTCATCGAAGGATGCGGTAGAAATTTTTAAGCAGAGTTTCCTAAAACGGTGAAACTTTCCAAAGCTGAAAAAAAAAATCCAGAAACATAGACTGGAACCAGTGCCATCTGTCGTCAATTGAATAGCCAATACGTGCAATGCAGTAACTCCAAAGATAATATATACCTTGGGAGTTGCTGCTCCTCTCGTATCAAACTTCCCATTGTGGCGGCAGCCAACACAGTATTCAGCGACCAGCAGAAAGGCGTAGCCAAACTTAATTCGCAGTGCATTTATCAGCAGAACTTCAAGATATCTTATACTGTACTAGCTAAAGAAAACTGTTTACAATTGTATAGGAAACAAGCTCAATTTAGAATTGCCATCCGGAAACCGAGACTCCTCCATGAAACGCGGACGCTATGTCTGTCAACGTCTTGGGAGTTCTACAGTATAATAAATCTCACTGCCACAGAATGAGTCAATTTGTTGCTAGGCCCGTGCATCAGACTTAATATTCCATCCTGCTGTATATAATCCGCTCTTCAATTAGTGTAATTTTTCCAGGTTACGCAAATAATCTATGAAAGAACCGGTTTTATCACCGGCAGTGGCATTGTTGGAGTGTTGGATTCTGAGACACAAAGTGCGGGAGTTCGGATCTGTTTGCCAGACAGTTGAGTTATTGTTGTGCTTACACGCTGAGTCAGCACTCGGTCCCTAAACGCCATTACAGATGTAGAGATCCTATATAGAAATGGGGATGATAAGTGTCACAATATCACACGAGCGCCTTCCGTCTCTGCTGCCGTAGCCCTGACAATCTGGGACTGACTACAGCCGTGCACTCCTCTGGGGTCAGTGGGCATGCATCTGCAGCACGGACTAGTGCGTGTGGCTTTCTAATTTGGGGTGGGCGGTCAAGTTTACTGTACTTTGAGCTTCTACAAAACTGAACTATCAACATGCAATTATTATTTCATTTTTGGTTGAATAAAACCACTGTTCTTGCTTATTATAAGCCTGGGTGATATAAGTGTTTTAGTAAGACATCCTAAATAGCAACGATATACGGATGCCCACGAGCAACTTATATCTGTGGTTTGAAAGGAAAAAATTGACAGAACGCCAGTCTCGCCATGACACGCTTGGAGATGAGATTTTTGGGAAAAAATCATCGACAAGTTGTGCAGCATAAACTAAAAATATTGAATATGCAAAATAATTTATAATATAAATATACATGATAGGTCACCCACAAAATTAGAGACAAATTGGACGTAATTTCTGTCGTCGCAACCGATGGCTGTAAATCGGCTGTCACATTTTAATAACGGTTCTTTTCAGTGCTGGTCATTTAACGTCTATGTTGAAGAAGCTTGAATTAAAGAATCTAAGAAATAAGGGTATTATGCCACAGTACTGTGGTGATGATGATAGGCAAACCTGGGAAATACTTGCTGGATGTTCCATTAAGCTCCTCGTAGATATAAAATGAAGAAATTTAGCCTCGAGCCATCATTCAAAATTACTCGTACAGTCGTACACGATATTAGAGAACGGCAATGTCTGGTCAAAAGAACGAACTTTTTCAGCTCATCATCCGACCGTTTACTGAGCCCTCGTAACCGCAGCTTTGAATGTACAAAAGAATTTTAAAAAATGTTCGAATAGCCGCTAAGTTCAGGTTGCACAGCAACTACCGTTAGCTGAGTTTCGGGCGTCTCTTCATGAATGGTGCGAATTATAACCAAAAGCCTCTCTAAGTGGGTGCATGATACGCACATTAACGCAATCAGACGCGGCGATAAGGAAATGCGTTCTTCTGACTAGCATGTGTACAGGAATTGAGAACATCCAAAAAGAAAGGTCAAGTTCAAGCCACAACAACATCGGAATTTGGTAGTGTCATGTCGACGTTGATGTTCCAAAGGTATTACTAGCATGGGCCTATACATTTCATATTGAATCGTAAATGAAGGTTTCTTTATTAGTAAATTTTGCTTTGCATTTCTAGCGAAGTTTTTGCTAAATTTGTCCGCGATAAAATGCTAATTATAAATTTTGTGCAACTCTTATATATCTGAAAATTTTCCTGCAATAGGTATGCAACTATGTCCAGTATTAGTTGTCGTCGCAATAGTTGCTAAATCGAGGCTATAGAGACTCTGATTTTTTTCCATTTTTATTTATCTGTTACATTAAAATGGGAAAAAATCATTCTCGTACTCTTTTATTTTCAGCGACTGTCTACGACACATTTTTTGAACAGTCTGTTTGACCATTTGTCGGGTGACTACATCATGACAATTTTTGCTCCCGTGTGAACTGATATTACTGGGGCTTTTCCCTAAAAATTACTATAGCTGAAGAAATGGGGGGGGGGGCGCTTTCAGGAAGGTGTCCTAAGATCGAAAATGTCATCAAAGTCCATCCTTACTATGCACATCAGAAATTTCCCTGTAACCTGAACTCGACATGAAGAAATAAAAGTCAGATGTCTGCGGTTGTCCCTTAGACATCTGATTTCTTTCCTTTGACATAACGGCAATAGCTAGAGTTTGGACCTCAGTTTTTCCCGGAGAATGGCCTGTTGGTCCGTTTGTTGTCAGCTATTGAATTTATTTCAAAGGAAACACTGAAGATGGGAGGCATTGCCACTTTTTCCCTACCTTAGAAAACGAAAGTTTGAACGCGTCCAAAAAAATGCTCAATTTGCATTTAGCGAAGGCATTTGTACAGAGGAGTTTCTCTGATAGTTTTACATGAGATATATTTTGTGTATTATACTTTTTCTTTGGTGTAACGTGTTGAATTATAAAAAATGAGCATAGATGCTTGTTTCACGATTAACGAAGACGTTTGTACAAAGAATATTCTCTCATAGATAAGTAATGTACCTTTGTGATAAAGACATGCGTGCAGCATTTATTAGATTATCTTGGTTTGCTACTCACTGAGAAACGTCTTGTCCCAACAACTAGAAGGCTTTCCCGTGTGCTGGCAACTTGCACATGGCTTGCCGTGCTGCTTCAGCACGGCTAATGAAAAATTCCCGATAAGTGCACGGGAGAACCTTCAGTTTTTGACAATACACTTTTTTCAGCGCAGAATGGCAAATAGGATTGGAAAAAAAACGTTGAATTGCAAGCATGTAGCACTGCTTTGCATTTGGATAGGCATATAATCAGAGATTGTTTCTGATAGCCAAAAATATATTAAAGATTTTCCCATCACAATTCTCGGCCGCCCAAGAACAAAAATGTAAAACAGGTCCTTGGGTGGCCAAAAATTTTACCAGGGTCGCATCTGATACTGTTTTGTTGTGGTAAAATCTTTACCGAGATGTTGACGACAGATAAAATTGGAATTGTTGATAAGTTATTTGTATGCTAATGTTGAAATCGATTGGAATTGTGCTGGAAAAAAATTCTTTCTTGTGATTATTTGGATAAAACATGATGGTTGATGTACATATTTGTACCGTTTGCTTTCTACGTTAAAAATGTTCAACGATGTTGACTTAAAACGTATTTGAAAAGTTGCTGTACAGAATCCTCTATTCTTGTATATTTCGTGTTTAAGACTTACATTTACCTTTTCTTGCTCTCTTCCCGTATCTTGAAGGTACGAACGCGAATCACTTCTCTCCGTTCTTTCATAGTTTAATTGTATAAGACTTCGCTTGTGTGTGAATGTATGTGTGTTATGCATCTGCGGCATAGCCAAGGGAGCAATTTTGCTCGACCTGCGGACGAAAAAGGTGCCACTGGCATAGCAAATTCGATTTCAGCTAATCCCGGTAAGTTTTCTGTGTCTCAAATTTCGGATAGGGGCACCTTGGTTTCAGCACTCCACGCAGCGTTTCAGGCTATAACCCCAAATTGATTGCGCCTGTGATTTCCGAAAATTTAATCTTGCTCATTGTATGAAATTTTTTACCGTCTCAAGCTTAACCGGATTGTTTATAGAACTTGGAACAAGAGCCACCGTGATGAAATTAACTCTCCTGTCTAATGCTCCAGAGAAGTACAGCCGAGCAGGCTTAGCCCAATTCAACCGCTCGGTATCAACAGGTGACGCCTAAAATAACGGAGAAACAGACAAACATGCGAGTAGAAAAAGGAATACGCGTCAAATTACGTCACTGTGGACCAGAGTGCTGCATAGTTCGCTAATCGTCCCTAATCCACTGGCTCTCGACTGATTGGTCCATAACGGCTTTTCATTGGTCCGCAGGATTTTCACTGTATTCGTCAACAAACTCAAAATAATTATATTATTTTGACTGTAGTGGGTCTTTGATCAGAAAAAAAAATGGTCATTCGTTTTATAATATTATCACTATTGAAACAATGTACTGGCAATCTTTAATCCAAAACGCTTCTCGCGGGCCCTATTTATCGCAGTCAAAAGTAAAATTTTCCATGACTAATTTTTTTTTTTTAATTTGTGGTCCATGGCATGAGACGAGTTAGGAACCACTATAATCAGACCTAATCAAATTATTCGTATAATTCGTATATACTGTATATTATTAATATCACTATAAGTATGCTTACACGGCGCAGTCAGTCAGTAGTAATACTATGTTCATTGATATGCTTAGGTATACTCTTCCTTGTTAAATTATCATGAAGCTACCCGTGAACGATCAGTGACCTTTCTCAGCTCCCTAGTCCACGCAGACCTCATCTCGGGCGCATTCTGCTTAGTCTTGGTGTGCATCTCTAGTTCTTCCGCTGTTGCTACTCCTTTGCTGGACCTAACCTAACCCAAAGTAACTCCCCGGCGTGTTCGATTCGACCATTATGAGTGAGATCATCTAATGCGACTAGCTTTCACGTGTGTAAAGCTTCATCTTTGAATCGGGTTTTGGGTGGATTATTGGTACGTTTCTGGCGGCCTTCTCAAGCGAAATCAGTGGGCGACTAGCTATTGAAAGTTTATCCAAAGTGATATATCGAATGCTCAATTTGTAGAAGTTCTGAACGAAGCTAAAGCTAAGCAGATTAGATCAATTGAAGAGAAGCGAGCGAATCGAAAATACAATACCTAAAGCCATTCTATTCCAGTTTTACTCAACCGATCCTAACGGAACTCACAACTATAGCCTTGACCTGCCCTGACTTACCTTTTCTTACGGCGACCTTTTGTCAAGTTTCTCTGTTTGCCTGTCTGTCAGTTTGTTTGTCACCAAGATAACTAAAAAAGTCACTGAGAGATCTTCACAAAATTTACAGGGATTGCTAGGAGGAACAGATGATTAATTTACGGTGAAGATCCGTTCGATCGTTTATTTGTTTGTCCCTTTTTTTCTTGGTAGCATAATTCAAAAAGTTATAGATTGATCTGTGTGAAGTTTACAGGAATTGCTGGGGTTATTAGTAGGAGCGAACGGCCAAGTTTTTTTGTGATTTGTTTGTCTCTATGTTTGTTTTTATTGTTTTTATAGTTATCAGTAACATAACTCAAAAAGTTATGAACGGATCTTCATGAAATTTGTAGGAATTGTTACGAATGTCGAAAGCCACAAATGACCAAATCTTGGTGATGATCGGTTGGTCCGTTTGTGTGTTTCACTAATATTTGTCAAAATGTTCCTCAGAATTATTGCTCAAAAAGTTAAGGATGGATCATCAATAAAATTACAAAAGCTGTGATGACATACTATCGAGTGGCACAAATGACCAAATTTTGCTGATGATAAAAGAAAGAAAAGTCCGAATGTCACGACCAATTTGAATTTTTCTTTAACACTGCCTTTTTTGGCGGAGGTTTACGCTGTCAGAGTGCTCTAGTTGCCCGATTACAGGAAGTTCTTCTCTCAGTCACTTCATTACTTCCGCCAAAGAGGTTATGTTTTCGTCCAGTTTGTCTCTCTGTCTGTAACCAAGATAACTCAAAAAGTTATGGACGGATTTCAACGAAATTTACAGGGATTGTTATGTTTGTTAGGAGGAACAGATGATTAACCTCTGGTGAAGATACGTCCATCCGTTTGTTTGGGTGTTTTTCTGCCTCATTCTTCTCAATGCCAGAACTCAAAAAGTTATCGACGGATTTTTATGAAATTCACATGGTTGTTAGGTACATGTTCTTTTGTTCGTTTGTCGTTGTTTTTAATTTTATGCTTGTTAGCACAATAACTCAAAAAATAATGAATGGATCTTTATGAAATTTATAGGGGTTGTTAGTGATGTTAGAAGACATATATGATTAAGTTTTGGTGCAGATCGGTTCGTTCGTTTGTATGTTTGACTCATGTTTGTTATAACGTTTTCAGCAGCATAACTCAAAAAGTTATGGACGAATCTTCAAGAATATTGCACAAGCTGTTATTACTATGAAAAGGCACAAATTATCAGATTTCGGAGTTGATACAAAGAAAATCATGGTTTCAGAGACATTGCGAGTTTTTTGCTATCGTTACCTCGCTGGCGGAGGTATGCGCTCTCAGAGTGCTCTAGTTTTATACTGTTTTATTATTATTAAGATTCAAAATTTAAAGTTTGGTTTGAGGTGTTGGACTCATGTACTCATGAATCAAGTGTATCATCATACCATATCTAATCTATATTATACTAAAAGTCTGTGAACATTGCTTGCTTATTTATTTATTTGTGTCGTGTTTGTTTGCACACAGATTTTCTTCTCTTTAAGATAGAAAGAAATTCGAGGGTTGAAGATCTTCTTTTATTGCATCTGTGGTACGAAAGTTAAACTGAGCTCGGCTGCAGGAACGGGCACGTTAACTTCAACGGGGCAACGGGAAATACTACTGAAATACGTAACAAATAAATTGACTTTGCTTACAGCCTGTGTATTGAATTTTCATTCGAGAAGCAAAGAATTTGCTGATAGTGAGCCTTAAGGGCAGGAGTGGACGGCCGAATAGCGTGTGGTCTATGACCAGCTAAATAACACCTGCTTTTTTTATTGCGAAAGCCAAAGCGACCGTGATGATGAACCAACAGGTCACGGGCCGTCTAGTACTTATAACTAAATATCTCCAACTGATTAAAAAAATGCTTAAAATGAGATTACCCATGACATGGGCTTTCTAGATATATCATCCATAGTTTGTTCGTGCTTATGGACATGAAATCTTAAATGCCAATAAAAAATGAACTTGAACTAATTGAAACTGGTTGTAACCAGCTCAAAGCACCTCTATATTTTGTAGTGTTACTCTTTCGCACCACATTCATATTTCACTACAACCGAATTCGTTTCCCCCCAGGGGAGGATGGCGAAGCTTATCCTCGTCAGAATATCTTGGGGCCTCTCACCCAAAGGGTTTCCTGAGTGACTTTCTCCCAGGGATGTTGCGTTTGGAGTAAGTTTATATGGTTAGGTATAGGTTCTCTACATATACCTGCCCTTCATCTGCCTGTGGAAGGCCAGCGATGGGGAGAAGCAACTAATCCTGTGGATCTCCTACCTGCTCGTTTGTGTGGGGCGTGGGGGACGACGTTACGGATGGGACTCTCGCATGAGTGTTTCTTTTTTTTCTATCATCTTCTCTCCTCATTATTCGTTCCTTATGGCGGGCGTACATAACTCAAGAGCTTCCTACTCTCTTAACTTTTCACTTAGGCTGTTGCCGTGACTACAATTTACGGGTTTGAATGTCACTCTAAAATTATGCGTCGCTGCAACTTTAAACTAATTCAGAAATAGGAGGTAGGTGTGTTCAAAGGTTGATCGTGACCGAATGCGCTATTGTACAAACTGCAAAAAAAAAAAAGATTTATTCTCTGGATATGCATCTTAGTTATAGAACACTATAGAAGCTGAGGCGGCAACGTAATCGCATATAGAATTGTGTGCAGGTGCAACTTCTTCGTTTATAGTGTGCACCCGACCTTAGAGATGCTTTGCACCTTATTTCCTGGCAGCAGAAGCGCACTGGTCAATTTGAGGCCTTTAATACTCATTTAAGTTGTATATAACTTACTTGAGGCCTTCGGGCAGAAAAACTGAGATATAAATCACTGAGAATTCGGAGCGATGGGACAGAGTATTGCTGGCTTTATTATATGCTTCTTACTACAACTGACGATTGTGTTGTTGCCTCTTTGACAGCAGAAAACGCACGGCATTCGCAGATCCGATTCTCTCAAAATTTGAAGAGAAATCTGAAACTGTACACCATAGCAACATTTGCAATGCGGACAGGTATGTCGGCAAACAGTTTTGCCATTTTTCATAAACACACACAATTGTGTTCCCCATTACACAACGAAACATTCAATTGGTCTGAAGTATAAACGTAGAACCAAAAACTATCGTACGAACCGGCCTTTGAGCACTCAGCTCTTCCCTTCACTTTGGAGAATCTACAGCTATGTTGGGCACATTCACTAGTGTTGTTATCTACACTATAGCAATTATTGTGCCAGCAGTTCGCTGCAGATAGCAAGATGATGAATACAGTTTCGTGAATGAGTACCTGAATATCATAATTACCATGCAGTGGCGAGCAGAGGTCTGGTGATGCTAGGGGCCAACTACCTGGCTGTATCCCAGAAATTCACCACAAAGCCAAGAACAGATAAATGCAACGATCAATGAAAATAGGAATATTGAACATGTAAATGCAGCTAAAAGGAAAATTTAACATTCTATTTTTTACGAATGTAAATTAAACAAATCGGTTGTCCCATCCAAGGCGGTGTCCCTTAGTTAGATTATCGCTCCTTCAAATCTCCCTTGTGCCCCCTACGGAGTTGCACAAGCGCATTCGTTTGAGCACATATCAAAGTTAATCGTAAACTAGACTCATATTGGAATTTAGATAGACTGAACAATTATCATTCGAATATACTTTGCGTCTGTCAAGGTTGTGCATTTACATGCAATAACTAAAGTCTGACGGACTGTAATGCAGCCTCCAAACCAAAGTCACCAGATTCACGCCAAGCGCTGCAAAGAGAGTATCTGACTCATTTCACCAGTTTCTGGTCCCTGGCATTTCTACATTTTGCTTACTGCCATTTCAAGGGAACTACGCAATTACCTATATTAGATAAATAAACCGTCATTCGCTTTACATAGTAGCCGTTTTTATTTACTATGAGCTTCACACTTCAGTTCCTTTTCGGCCTGTCGACATCAATCTACTGTCCAGACTGATAAAGTTTTATATATTGCCTATCGCGACCGAGCTGAAGGTAGTCAATCTTAATCACGTTTCAGATTATTATTTCAGTGTGCCCAAGCGAATGCTCCTTAGCCCTATCATACTCAGACCGAGCTGTTTCGTTGCAAGGATTTGTTTTCCTAAGTAATCATAGATTGACTCGTCAGAATGAGTCTCAGCTAAGCCCACAGACTTCACTTGTACGGAACTTTCGGTCGAATCACTTGCTTCGCCACTTTGTATCGTGTTAGCAACCCAATTACGTTTGAGACTTCTGAAAAGTTCACTTTACGGANCTAAGTTATCATAGATTGACTCGTCAGAATGAGTCTCAGCTAAGCCCACAGACTTCACTTGTACGGAACTTTCGGTCGAATCACTTGCTTCGCCACTTTGTATCGTGTTAGCAACCCAATTACGTTTGAGACTTCTGAAAAGTCCACTTTACGGAGTACCGTATGGATTGAATTTTTTCAAGGATTAGGGGTGACTGAACGGGTCGAAGCCATGGCACTTGTCCGCAGTTCTGGACAAGGCAAACTTACAGGGCTTAAATTATCCGCTCAATGGATGACACATCTATTCTTTTATTAGGGGAGAACTAATTCTTGTACTGAAGCAACACAGCCTGGGCAAATTCCTCTCATATGCAGATACTGCATCTCGTTATCTTGGCTATGCCGTTGATGTTTTCGGTGGCAATCTTGACATTTATTAGCGACTAACGTGTATCTTCCGTAGTTTAAAGTCTTTCACTTTAATATATCATGTTTAGCTGTACTAATTAATGTGGATGTGATATATGGTAATGTGCAGCATATACAACTGGGCGTGGTCTATATCGTATGTATAATGTGGGATGGTTTCTAGAACTTGATTTCTAGTGCGCGATGGGAACGTAAACTACATACTACTGCTTTCAAGCCTGCAAAGGCATGAAATTTATACTAACTGCCATGTGGAGATCTGTATGACAGCTATTGCTTTGCGTAACTGATATTTGTCTTGAATTTTTATAGCTGAAAAGTTCTCTTCTTGATTACAGTCCAGCTAGACTGGAATTTACAGGTCCATCATAACATAATGACTCTCTTTGATGAACTCACTCAGTAGATCCATAACATATATAAAACATAAAGACCCTTGCCTTCCCCCTGTCAGAACTTGAGATTGTAATAAAACCTCACGAGTTGGATCCTTCTCGACATTGTTGAGATAAAAGAATGAGTTCGTTGCTGACTTCTCGAGATCTACAGCTGTACGTAATCTAAAGTGTACAATAAGTTATCTTCGGTTGACTTTTTTTATTTGGCAAAAATTACTGGATGTATTTATCATTAAATGTTGCTACAATAGATGGGCAAGAGCGTAAACTAAAGCGCAAATGCGTAATAGCGCAATTTCCGCTCCATGTAAAATGCTTGCGCTTTGCGCTAAATTTTAAAAATTTGCTTTTGCGCTATACATATATATATATTTTGAGTCCGCAAAAGCGCAAATATTTTCATTTTTAGGCGGCTATAACTTGATACGATCTTGTATCAAGTCACAAAATGAATTTCATCACCACAAGATGGTGCAACAGTTAATTAGAGTTAAATGATCAGTATGATACCAATGATACATGGGTACTGCATGAAAAAATACGTGAGTTACACAGTTCGTATACTTATGTATCATTAGTACTAATTTTATGTGCAGAACGAAACTAATTTAGCGCCTGTAAAAGAGATTTTATTTGTATGAAACACTTTCATACGCGTATATGCTTCTGGTATGATTTTTTATCGTATAAGCTGATGCAGTCAGCAGCTACGTTGTTGTCATCCGTCAGTGTGTGCATACGTTTTGTGTTTACTCTAGCAGAGATATATAAAAATTTCTGTTAGTATTGATAACTAGAACGCCTCGTTTCGTAAGACCATCACCCGCGGTGGGGGCAAATTCAACGGCGTCACTTTTGATGGCCAGCTTACCCTACAGTTTTTGGCATTTTTCACATCTAGGGTACCCACCTGACTTCTTGCGAAAAACTATGAACATTGCTCAACTCCTTCTCAATGTTTTTGGGTGGACAACCAAACAAACATATAAACTAATGCAGATATATATATATACATATATTTATAATATTATATGTACTTTTATCTTTATCGAAAACATTATCACGACTCTTTGCTTCGCTCGCGGGTGATAACTAAAGCTTTGAACCAGTAAATATACTGTCGGCTCATCACCAAAACTCAATCATTTTTTCCTCGTGACAGTCCAAAAAAAAATTAAGTTCCTGCACGCCTGACAAAATCCATCGCAACTTTTTGAGTTATGTTGCTAAGAGACCGCACACAGGCAGAGAAAGTAACAAAGAAAGACAAGAATTGTCACCAAAATGCGATCATCTCTTCTTCGTAACCTTGTTAAGAGCTCCTGTGAATTTCACGAAGATCCGTTCAAAATATTTGAGTTATGCTAAAAACAGAAAAGGTGATTGACAGATCAGCACTAACATTTTATCAACTCGACCTCTGAATATTGCTGGCAATTCATGAAAATTTCATGATGATCCGCTCACAACTTTCTCAGTAATGCAGCTGCCGACGAGTACATGGCTAATGGTATCGTATGGCATCGGAACAATCCCTATATAAATTTTCGATTTGGAAGAGACACAGACAAACGCCGGTAAACACGTAAACTCTACGCGGAGGTAATAATGCAGGAGCACGATGCTCCATCTGAATCTTGTTAATGTGACCATTCTGTTTAAGAACAGCTAGCAATAGCAAGGTTATATACAATTATAACGGGAGAGATTCTGCCGTTCCCAGTTGCACCTCGCAGTGCTAATTCAATGGACAACTGCTCTTTGCACTGTGTATTTTACTTTTTTTTAGTTATAGCAGACAGATTTGGGTCTTGAGTTACTCGTAATATCGTGTGTGCTGCGTTAGACACGACTTAATAGTGATAGAAGTTTCATGTCTAAGACTAAGCTAGACTACCCGTGCCATCAAATATGACGGCGAGGAATTTGTGACGTCACGTTACTAATATGCACAACAACCGCCAAGTCAAACCATCACAAGAGATGAGTGCTCCTCCGCATTTTAATAAAGTATAGAGTAGCACAATCCTTCTATCCCTGAAATGACATACAGAAACTGTGGATATTATGAGCAAGCAGACAAGCACCATTGTATTTAAATTTTCGTCCCCCATCATCTACACACAATGATGCAACTCCAGTAGACCAAAATTTTTACCCTCAAACAAAAAACCGTTTCGTCAAAAGAAGAAAGCGAATTGGAAAATAAGAAATACTGCAACTGCTGTACAGTGAAAAAGCACTTTCCCTGTGCTTCATTTGATTATATATTCAACTTGTGCATATTCAACTGAGAGCAAATAAAGTTTCGATGAGAGGAGAACGTAAATATCAGACTGCATGAAAGTGCTAAAAATAACTGTAAAGTTCTCACTGTTTGGGTTTCAACGTTGTCAGAGCAAGAAGTGCATTTAATTTTAAGTATACGGTTGCCACTGTTGCCATTTTCTTCAACCTGGTCTAATTTTCGCCTATTGATTTCCAATCAGAAGACAAACAAATCACCAAAATCCCCAACCTGGCCTATTTTTTTTTTTTTTTTACTTCTATTTTGTTGGAAACGTGACACGAATGGTACGAATATATAGCTAGAAAAATACCCCGACAGTTTAGGCCTCCGCCAAGGTAAGCAATACTAACGAAAAATTCATATTGGTGCTGAATCCAGAATTTATTTTTGATCATCACCAAAACTTAACTCATCCGTACCTCTTGATACTCCGAGCACTTTCCGCAAATTTCATGAAGATCCGTCGATAACTTTTAAAGTTATGTTCAGGCAGCTAGACGAAAACACCAACGGAACAACAGATCATCACACAAAAATTGGATCATTGTTGCTTCTAACATTCTTAACAGTTCCTGCAAACTTCATGAAGATCCGATCTTAACTTTTTGAATTATTTAGCCACGAAAAAAGGAATGGGCAAACAAACTAACGGTCGGACGGATTAGCGCCAAGGGTAACTGTTAAACAACTGTTTCTCATAACATATTTAACAATTCCTAAAATTTTTCTTAACATCCGTCCATAACTTTTTGGGTTATCTTAGTGACGGACAAAATCCGACAAAAACATAACCTCCTTGGCGGAGGTAGATAGAGAAATATACAGACACTCGATGATATTTATTGTATTATTTTCAGTTAATGTAGAACTAAGTACAATACTTATATAAATCATTTTATTTTGACTCTTTCATGTTGTTGATTTGAACATGTTGACTATGTTTATCATAATTATAAGTAGTATAATCCTTTTGCATAAATGGTTCAGGTGTGGTCAAAAGCTAATTGTGTATACACTTTATGTAAAGTTAGCGTAAAATTTTTTCAATAAGCAGACTGGGCTTTCGGTTTAAGCTTTTTTTCCTAGAAATTTGCACATGCTCCCCACCTTTTCCGAAAAATTTCTCTCTTGCGTTCTGCGGACTGGACGGAAAATATTGCGCTTCTGCGCTTTGCGCTCTGGTAGCTACTTTGCGCTTCAGTAGGGCATAGGTAATCTAATCAGTTTCCTGGGATTAAAGCTATTTACAACAACTTATTTTTCCTACTGTTCAGTTAAACACACAAAGTGTGACTTAATTAACCTACGCTTCACTCCGGCATAACCAAAGCGGCTTCTTCTCCAAGAATGTATTGTTGATATGATGAAAAACTGCCATTGGAATGTTCAACTGTAACTATCGGGCTGATACATTTCATCAACCTAATGAACGTAATGGGATATATTAACTGTGTTCGCACGGGCAAAAATATTATTTTCATGTTCCCAAAGCGTTTATTTGATGGGATATTTATATTAGTTAACGGATATTAAATATTATATTAATGCGTTGTAACTAAAGCACCTGCAAACAAGTAGATCCATCAGCACGGCGAGTTACTGTGGCAGTTCGAGAATATCTTAAGACCAATCCTGTGATTTTCAATTGAATATATGTATTATATATAGCTCACAATCAGTAATGCATTAAATATCGCTTTAATATTTGCGTGCCTCTAAAGATCGAAGAAAATTTGATGGTTCGATATCGCTTTAATATTTACGTGCCTCTAAAGATCGAAGAAAATTTGATGGTTCGTACAAAGGGTCCTAATTTCTGGTACTTACGACACTTATTTATCTTCAGACGAGGTCCAGGTGACGTCGTACACAATATGTTACATCTTTATTATCTGTCTATTTAATTGGGGAGATCATTTCGGCCA
>LQNS02278097.1:28648206-28663608 GCA_001587735.2 Parhyale hawaiensis | reverse complement strand
GGGTGTGGGCTGTGGGCGTACGACCTTGGCATTGGTGTGGACTATGGGGCGTATGACCTTGACATGAGGGTGTGGGCTGTGGGCGTACGACCTTGGCATTGGTGTGGACTATGGGGCGTATGACTTTGACATGAGGGTGTGGGCTGTGGGCGTACGACCTTGGCATTGGTGTGGACTATGGGGCGTATGACCTTGACATGGTGGTGTGGACTATGGGGCGTATGACCTTGGCATTGGTGTGGACTGTGGGGCGTATGACCTTGACATGAGGGTGTGGGCTGTGGGCGTACGACCTTGGCATTGGTGTGGACTGTGGGGCGTATGACCTTGACATGAGGGTGTGGGCTGTGGGCGTACGACCTTGGTATTGGTGTGGACTATGGGGCGTATGACCTTGACATGGTGGTGTGGACTATGGGGCGTATGACCTTGACATGGTGTTCAAGGCTGTGAGACGTCTGGATTAAATATTGTATTAAGGTCTAAAAGAAATAAGGACTAAGCATGGTGTTGAGGACCATGAGACGCATGGATGGATATGATGTTGCGGACTATGACAGACTGAACTTGGCATTGAAGATCATGAGTCGTAAGGGTTTAATATGATATTTAGATTTAGGAACGAGCGCTTGAGAAGCAAAGAACTGAAATGACATTGACTATCATACGTAGGGACAGAATTAGTGTCGAGAAGTAACAGACGTTTGGAGTTCACTTGATGTTAAAGTCTGTGATATGAACCGAATTTACATGGTACTGAATGTACCATGTACCATGCCGTGTATGAACTTCACTTGGCAATATACGAGCTGCACTGATTTTGCATCGTGTTGAAGTGAGATGTATAAACTAAACTTAGTATTGAGGACTATGATTCATAAAGAAAGGGATTGCAATATCAATTTACAATAACAGTGCAACAAAAGAGAAAGATTTATTATTTCCTCTTTCCATACATATCTGATAACGATAGAAACTCAAACACAAATATGGTATACAGTTGAATCGTCCCTGGAGATCGGATTTTTTTTCATCTACTCTAATCGTAAAAAAAGGATAAGTGAGTAAGTAAGTGCAAAGACCTGAGTAGGGTGAAGGATATGTTAGAGGAGGACCCACGGCACATGCGCTAATAAGAGCTGGAACGATCTTCCCAGAGATACTGTGCGATAATAAGACAAAGCTAATAGTTTTTCGAACCAGATGGGAGATGTGAAGACGTAGCATACTTGAGTGCAAATTTGGCATGAAAAATACTGGGAATGAAAATATCTGTTGTATGTTACGTCAGCACATGAATGCCGGGATCCACGACGCACAGGGCTCACCAGGGAGTAAAAATAACGGGAGAACTAAATATCGCCTGATCGCAAAATCCTGACGTCACACCCCGACCGACGCTTGAAGTTAGAAGTAAAGGCAGAGCTTTCTACCCACTATGGCTGCTATGCAACCATATATTTACGTTAAAAGTGCGACGTAGGTAATATTGTGCTGACATGACTTTTAATTTAGCAAGTGCGTGGTCCGCAATGACGTCACAGGCAGAATCGCCGGTCGGTCTATGACGTCAAGATTTTTCTATCCTCCAGTTATTATGACTTCCCTGGGGCTCACCTAGGCAAGCTGTGGATGACATTATGTATACCAGAGCGCTCAACAGGTGGTCATTCATTCCTTCTTTTTGAGAGGAAATTTGTGACAACGGTGACGTCACAATTATCAGCTTACTTTAAATCGTGTGACCGTAGTCATGATACCAGTGCTAGGTATAGATATACATCCAGCAACATCAATGATGACGTCACAACGGTCTGGAACGCTCGACTTGACGTGCGCTTAGAGACGTTCTACGTCTGTGTATTCCTTTGTCTGTGGTGAGGTTACACACAACCATGGTTATGCCCGTGTCTAGCAAAGTATGAAGAAAATAGTGCTGATGTCTACATGATACGCAAGCCTCACCTAGGAAAGCTGTGGGCGATATGATGCCGGTGCGCTTGGAGACGACCATGGCTATGCCCGTGTCCAGGAAGGGCACCGTAAACTCCATGACTTGCTCCCTCTGTGAGTTGATCTTGATGGACGTCATGACCATATCGGCCTTGCCGGACAGGATGGCGCTCGGCAGTCCTGTCCATTTGCCGTTCTGCGTACCAGAAAATGGGCAAGATGCTGTCACTCGTTCTCAGTCGCTTAGTATCCGAGGATTCCTTCATATTATGTAACTAAGAATGATGCTGGAATAATGCTGCTAGAACAACGACGTAATTAATTAATTGGT
Organism: Parhyale hawaiensis; assembly: GCA_001587735.2. Lineage (NCBI taxonomy): Eukaryota > Metazoa > Arthropoda > Malacostraca > Amphipoda > Hyalidae > Parhyale > Parhyale hawaiensis. The sequence continues at coordinate 28,661,324 of LQNS02278097.1, read as the reverse complement.
TGCGTGCTGGTGAATGGATGCGTGAGATGAGCTACAAGCTCTACAAGATGAGTAATAGAGAAAGTAAAAGTAGAATTACAAGATCTGAAATGGAGCACTTGAGTGTTCGAATACCAACAACACAAAATTTCAAGTAAGAAGTAAAATTGCAGTGCCATGAAAATGAAATAATAAATATAGTCAGCTCTCCCGTCTCCCTTACGAAATAAGTTACACAAAACTTATGTGCACTCTAAATGTAGCGACATAAAGTTGAAAAGCTGAGCAACAGTATTGCATGGATGTTCTAAAGACTAAATCAAAGATTCGGTCCGACGCCGTCCATAATGTGAGGGACATAACCTAGGAAGTTGGCAAGTTAGGCACCCAAAATCCAGAGCTCCACAAGTTTTGAACTCTACATAGGAGCAAGAGATCTGATAATTCAATGTTCACAGCGATAAATTTATGGAAGACGTGATCTTAAAACACCGTTGTTGGAATCCTTTTTCGACAATTTACAACTTGAGATGAACATTTCGAAACTATAAACAAAAAAAGCGTAGAATGTCTAAAGCGAGTAAATGTTATGGAGGACATGATCCTAACACACACCGCGATCTGAACTCTCTAGTAAAAACTTACGACTTGAGGTAAACATTCCCAAACTATAAACAAAAATAAGAGCGCGTGATGTTTCCCCGAGCAAAAGTTGCTGCTGCGGAGGAAGAGAAAGAAGACGAGGAGGTCGAGACTCCAGCTTTGACTCACGACAATGGCGCCCCAGAAGCCGTCCTCGACTCTCGAAAAATCGTACGAAAATCCGAGATCATTGGAAAACTTCACGAGTAAATCGATGCAGAAGCCGGAGCAGCAGCGGTAGTAGCTGGAGTTCCGCATGGCTTCTGTGACGTTCATTCTGTGGAAGACAAAAAGAAATATTTGAATTTTAGGACCGGTTGCGACAACGTGACACGAGGCGAAAACTGCTGGGCGGCAGGGCAGATAACTTGAGCGGTTCTGCTGCAGCGTTGCGTGGGGGACGACGAAAAGAAGCACGAAGCTACTAAAAATGGCAGAGAATTGGTCAACGATCCAAAACAAATATGTGAAGATAATTCAAAACAGTATTTGCAGAATAATTCAATGAATAATTACCAATTTTAAAACTACAGTTTTGGTTGCCTAAATGAAGGTTCTTTACAAAGCATCGCCAAGCACGAAAATATCAATAAAAGCTGACAAACACGTCACTTAAAAGTTAAGGAAACTCTAAAAAATGGGAGATATATCCTGCGCTAAACCTCGTCTCCCTGCTGACATGTGACAATGGTGCGATGGGCAACTGACTTCGAACTCCGTTCAAATAAACTACGTTGTCATGGTTACCGTCTTGACAGCGTGACAAACATAAATCTAACAAGCAGAGTAATTTCATAGAAACTACTCCTTTGCCTTCGCAATCATAATTAAGTCAAAGTTTATGGTAAAGTACCTTGAAAAAATCAGCTGTCATGGGTGAATGCTACTTTGAACTCCAGCTCATTTTTTTCAAATTTTGTGTATTATATTGGTAAAATGAGCCATTTTAAAACTTTTTCATGAATACCAATTTTTAGGGCTGATGCTTAGTTTTCGAGATATTTGACTCAGTTCCCATTGTTTTCCTATGGGAAGAAATAACCGGCGACCCTATAGGAACCTAAACTTACCTAAAATAGGTTAGGTTAGGTAAGGTTAGATTAGGTAAGGTTAGGTTAGGTAAGGTTAGGTTAGGTTAGGTTAGGTTAGGTTAGGTTAGGTTAGGTTAGGTTAGGTTAGGTTAGGTTAGGTTAGGTTAAGTTAGGTTAGGTAAGGTTTGGTTAGGTAAGGTTAGGTTAGTTAAGGTTAGGTAAGTCTAGGTTAGGTTCCTATGGGGTCACTAGCAAGCCTCTAATAACGCTAGTAATCTTCTCTAATAGGAAAACAATGCGAACTTCAAACTCAAATATCTCGAAAACTAAGCATCTGTCCCAAAAACGTTATTCACGAAAAAAGTCTTAAAATTGCTCATTTAAACTACATAAGTGAACAAAAATGCAAAAAAATGAGTTGGAGTTAAAAGAAACATCGACCCTGTCTTGGCTACGAAAACATACTGAATATCGTAAATGCCACTATTTAGATGGCGCAGCGAGCAATTTATTTACAGAATTTCGCGCGTTTGACTAGCGAGTCACTCAGAAAAGTACTGAATGCTCCATCCTAAAATTTTGACCAAAAGCCTTAGTTTGCATCATTTTAAATGTTGATTCGGTAGTCAAACCTCACAAATTCGGTCTTTATGCAAGCATATGGCATCGGCATGAGGAAATATTAAGGCAGCAAGAAATGCAAGGATGAGACGCTCACAAAAGTCGACCACACTATGACTCTAAAGCACTAATCCATATAGTCTGCTGGGATATTTCGGTCAGCCTGTTAACTTTTCGATCTGCCCTCGTACCAGTTACTAAAATTCCCTTGCGTTTGCTCCATTCGCATGCATTGTTATCGCTTACATAATTTATTAACTTCTCCCTCCTGATACTGATGCCATCTTTCGTTGCATTTCCAGACTTTAAGGCCAATGTACACGTGAGCTTTCATGCCCAACGTTCATATTTAGAAATATCCCAGGCATTGTTATATATCCTTGCAAACATAACTGTACGTCTGCCAAATGCTCTGCTAAAATGGTTACCGACAAGTCAGTTTGCTTAGTTAATAAGCGTCACCTGTGATGCCTGAGACGTCTCTTCCAACTGGTAGCGCACCAGAGATCAGAAAATCCATGCAATTTTCTGCTGATCAAACAGACACAGCAACGCATTCGATAGTTGTGAAGTATGAACTTGGAACAAATGACTAATGCGTCAAACGGCCTTCACTTATCCAGAGGACAATAGAAAGCCTGTGTAGTTTTTTTTACTGCCGAGGTACACATATAAGTGTTGAACTTAAATTGTAAAATATTTTCTTTTGACGACAAAAAAAAATAATGTACGAAATGGATCATGCACGACAGGAACGAAAACTCCATCCAGGATTGAGCCTCTCGATCATATACCACACTTAATTGAAAGAGTATCAAACAGGACATTACTATAAGCACTTTTCTAAGAGATGCGAGCTTCAGAACATACAATAGCTTGAGCATATTCTAGACTAGAAACGTAACTCAGCTCTAGTAACTTTGGACACGAATTTCCAGCCACCTTATCTTGTTATTCAACAAATGAATTTTCTCCTTGCTAAATCCTTATTCAATAGACGAATTTTTTTCCTATCTAAATCATTAACAACGTAACGGAAAGACGGACCAACCACGCAACCCACCAAGCGGGGAGCAAGGAACCAAGAAAGTGTGTTTTCTTTTATTGTAGATATATATTTTCGTACTTCGCATGAATGCTGCGGGTCCGACTGCGTAAATGAAGAACAATACAGTGTTCTATGGAATGGGAAAGTTTCACATGTCCCAGCTGGTTATAGTTGTTGCAAGAAAAGAAAAACACGTCATTCAAGGCAAAATAACGGTACTACAGACGAATTAATGAACGCAGACGGGTATTTCTTTAGTATTTTCGCGAGTGAATTTTTAGCACCGATGACGTCATAGACGACAGCTCGCTTGTTTACATGATGTATTCACAGCCATAATATCATTGCTATTGCTCCTGCCACTCCAAATTTTGCTGAAATTTGAAATGCTTGAGACTATTACTCTTGTCTCTAGCAATACGTTGCTGGCCAAGGGAGACAAGAGATAATGATGACGTCAGTACCGTCTCCAGGAAGATGTGAGGTACACCTAGAAGTTGTGCATCTGTGTGTTTTCTTTTCTTTGTGACTGTACCGTGAGCGTAGAGCTGAGTATCGATAGCAGCTGCCTGCGGCATCGACGAAGGAAAGGAAAATTTTCTGTTTTTGGCAAAACTTCGAGTTGCCAACTAGGGTAAAAATATTGCGCTGGGACAAGCAGGGGGAGGTTTTACGTCCCCGGCCTAAAAAATTGGAACGTAAAGAAACAAAAGGGAATTGTAACGGATAGCTGGGAATGGTGAGTTTTAGTTATTCCCTGTAGAACTGCAAATGGTTGCAGCGCTCGATATATGAAGAGTTAAGGCCAGTTTACTCGACAGTTTTTCCCTGCGGTGATGATTCAAAATATTCAAATGCATCGTGGTGACTTTGCAAGTGTAACTGTATTTACGTGATAATAATTGTTAAAATGTTTGCTGTTGTGTAAGGTTGTCTTGCAAGAAGGTGCCGCTAGTAGAGTTTTAAGTGTTTCTCCTAGTTTGGAGTGACTTAGAACTTAGAAAATTCAATACTTTTCTGTTGCTTAAATGGACACAGCAACGCATTCGAACACTGTGACGTATAAACGGAGGGCAGAAGACTAACGTGGAAACCAGTCATTTGAAGTTGAACTACCAAAAACTTACATTGATCTAAGGATCAACTGCGCAATATTTTACCTCAGTTAGCAACTAGGAGCTTTGCCAAAAACAGAAAATTTTCCTATGGCAATAGTTCATAGAGTGCCGGGCAAGTTTGGTGCCTCTTTGAGAATGGGCCTGTTGGTTCTTCTACTGCCGCCTATATAATCTAAACTAAAATGTTTGTTTTTCTTTAAATAGCGTTATTTGAAACTTCCTTAAGGAAAGACTGCGGCCTTTGTAGAGTTAGAATGAAACAGCTATTCGCATTCGCTGAATCGTCCTATGGACTTTCTTTTTTCATAGATTAACAAAGCTTGTGCATTAGTAAAAAACTTGAGTTTGGTACCAAAAAAGCAATGCCGTATCACAAACTTATTCAAAAAGAGACTCTGCAATCAAATCTAGGAAAACTGGACCCTTTTAGAAACACGCGGCCGGCTTCATAGCACAAGCTCCACCGTAAGAATCTAAGGGTTACTGAATCTCCGAACAGACATGTTGTCCTCCGGCGGGGATGGACACACAAGTAGAGCTCCACACTGTCACAGCACAGTGAGCTTTAACGAATACCATTCGATGCGGGCGGGTTTTTCCATTTGGAAAAACAAATAAAATTCAAACGAAAGAAATGAAGATGATGATGGAAGTCACACTGGTGGGAGACTCGCGTGCAGTGAGTATTAATTAATTAAGTCATTACCTACTTCAAGAAACTGACGATCCATTTGGCGAGACACTGACGTGGGCCAGTTTTCCTAGACCGAATTTGACCGAGGCCGGATTTGACCCGTGTCGAAGAGCGTTTGAGGAGTAATTTAGATAGCTAATTAACTACACAGCAGTCTTGGGTGAGCGTTCCTAATAAAAAAATTGCACATATGTTAGAATCAAGACCATATTTATCCTTGCTGCTCTATTTGTATGGCTTGCATATATAATAATAATAATAATAATTAATAATTAGCTTTTATTAAGAACAAAATGGAATCACATATATATGACCTAAGCGCTGCTGGGTGACGAACGGGTCTGGCATAATTAGCACGTAAGTTAAAACCGAGACGATTTTTTATTATTTCTTTTTATAGCTAAAACTGAGCAAGGAAGGGATGATCTTTTCAATGAATATTAATAGTTTGTTGGGTCTAGAATCTAAAAAATATAGAAACTTACGATCTAGTCCTTGCAAGAACAGAGTATATTTTGTACTGACAGACTAGTTGTATGCAATGCACTTTCTAAACAGGAATGAATACCTCAGGATGCTGCGTGCTTAATATGCTTGGCAAAAGATATACCAAATAAATGTAATTATTTATCATCGGAGCTAAAGAACTTCGAACAAAACCAGCATTATGTCTTAACGAAAATGTAAATGAACATTTTTTTCAAAAATGGGCACTTACGAGTAATTACCGCTCCAAAATAAATAATACAAAAGGCCGGTGGCGGCAGTTATTCACATTAGCCGTAAGTGGCCGTATCTACTCAGGATAGCGCCTTGTTATTACAATAAAAACAGCTGTCCTTCTTATGCTCTCAATCACCTCTTATGACGCAGATACTCTCATTTAAAAATAAATTAATTTTTATTGAACGAAACAGCCTTGCCGAAATGAAAACTACACTTTCACTCTTGTTCTTCTCACCGACAGTGGGCATCTAACAACAATATTATTACACCAGGAAAATCTAGCCAGCTGAAAATCATGAAATGAAATAGCTATAAGATTTTCTTTTGTTGTACTTAGTCGACAGCTTCGTTGGCCAGTGTTCAAAATAAAGCACTCTGAACTTTATAGAAGTTGTTTTTCTGTTCCACTTAAGACAGTGGGCTTAAGTTTAGTCTCAAGAAAGTTCCTTAGAAATTTCACAGAGTCTCAGTTGGGACCAATATTTTTTTCCTATGAAGTCGCAAACGACTGGAGCTCACGCGAGAACTAATTTACAGTATATGAAACTCTAGCAGGCAGGAGAACTTCATGTTCAACGTGTTTCTTTCATTTCTGTGCACAGCCGTGATCTTGTAGGTCTAATAGCGGAGATTAGCTCACGATAAGACGAATTTGTAACTATGATGAGTGCCCGAGCTCTGGCTGTTCAATACTGTTGCGTTTTACTAGATTATCATCATAGCATATTGAAAAATGGCGCATGAAAAGATCAAGCAAACTGTTGGTTGATTTATGAGCTATTGAAGTAGGAACCGAAGCTATGAAGGGTGCTGCTCTCAGTACAATCCGAACAGTTTTTGAGCGTGTTGACGGTTTGCGTTGCTGCAACTTTCAGTGGGGAGTTCTGTTACATGGTTACGATAGGTGTCATCACCAACCTAAAGCCTAAAAATTAGGTTGTTATTAGTAGAAACACAAGATCGTGCTGCAATCAGCCCCAGATCTAGTATAAATGTTACACCAGTGTTCCAGCCGCTTCCGTTCAAGAATCGTGAGCAATCACAACTGGAAAAGCGCTGACAATGGTCAGAAACGGCTTGCAGCGCTATGGATTAAGGCCAGCATTTTTCAGGTTGCCGTGGCTCATTTGAGTTATGGTACTAACGAGCCTCTTATGTCGGGGGCACATATGCATTTCTAATAACTGGTTACTCGGATGTAGCTCCAAGGAGGTTCACTAGAGGAGGAGGGAGCCCTGTGGCCGATACACAGACTCTCCAGCGAGTCAACCAGCTGTGAGACGCGTTCTTGAATCTCATTGGTGGAAGCGATGAGGGAGCATTGAGTTTCACGGGGGAGCAGCAGACAAACCGAGTTACTGATATGCGATTGGTGCATACACTACTGGCTGACAGTCATAATTTAAGCGACGCTTGAGCTTCACGGACGAGGCTCCTGGCTCCCTTCTCTCTATAGAAGCTCCTTGTGCAGGTGGCGTGCCGTTTCGATACCTACCTACTTAAAATCGGTAGCAGAGATGCCATGGCATAAATAACGCCCGAGTCTTGCATATTTGCGTCAAATTGTCTGTAAATGCCTAGTGTGTCTCCAGCATTACTTACCCAACCATCATCTCGTCAGTTGCAATGCGACACAACACGCCCTTGTCTGCCGGACACTTTCCCGTCACTGGGTTCGTCGGCGCCATGTTGATGAATGCCGGCTCTTCCAAGAACGTGATCTGTAAATAAAAATTAGGAAAACTATAGCCGAATGTTAGCTATTGTTGGGCACGATGTCGATGAAGCAGGGCTCTTCCAAGAATGTGGTTTGCAATATATTCACTGAAGAAAATTATAGCCAAATGCTAACTATTTTAAAAATGTTACAAAGTTATATACACATATTAGAACGCCATGCATTTTAAAATTCCCTTGAAAGGTGTGCTGAGCTGAATGATGTGACTTGGATCTACGATAAAATATGCAGTAAAATTATTCCATTTCAATAGTCGAAGAGCATCGAAAGCGCCACAGAATATTTGAAGCTGCAGTTCTATTCGGCACACGAGGGGCTCGCCTCAGAGACATAATTACCTCGACAAGCTCCCTCCGTCAATAATAAATCGCTCAGAGACGGACGACAGCACCGCCGCCGCCGCCCATGGAAATTAAAGTAAGGCCAAGAAACCTGGAAACCGGCAGTCGATATGGTCCTTGACAGTCAGATTGGGGAGACACAATTATAGGAGAATATGGAAATAAGGCTAATGGCGTTTTCATTGACAGGCATAATAATGAGGAATAATTAGGAATGACAACCGAAATTCAGCCGAGAATATTGGCAGTCAAACGGCGAGGACAGGACTATAAATGGAATAGATATATTGTCAGCGGTAAATTGTTCGACTGCTAATTATTGTGGAGAAGCAGTTAGAAGCTGATCAGTCGGTGCTTCATTATTTGATTAATTTGGCTCGGAAGTCATTCCAGGGATTTGTGTGAATTTTTAACGGGTCTTGACCGTCCCAGAAGCTGTTAATGGCTTTAGCTTCTAGGGTGGCCGAGAACTCTGTTAGGGTTTGCAATAGCGGAAATCAGTCGCAAACACTGAACTTTTGAGCAGCGTATGTAGGTTATCCCGAAGCTGCTTGATTTTCTGGGCCTTGCTTCACCCATGACGGCCGAGCATGTAGAATTTCAAGGGATGGTGTCATCATTTTCTGGAATCTATGAAACTGATATGCCTACTGGAAGATTATAGATAATTTTATGGTAAATTCCGAATAACGAAAATATTGATATATACAGCTTATTCACCAATTCCCAAAAATGAAAATATCGATATTTGCAGCTAATTCTCCAATTCCCAATAATGAAAATATCAATATTTGCAGCTAATTCTCCAATTTCCACTAATGAAAATATCGATATTTGCAGCTAATTCTCCAATTTCCAATAATGAAAATATCGATATTTGCAGCTAATTCTCCAATTTCCAATAATGAAAATATCGATATTTGCAGCTAATTCTCCAATTTCCAATAATGAAGATATCGATATTTGCAGCTAATTCTTCAATTCCCAATTATGAAAGTATCGATATTTGCAGTTACTTCTCCAATTCCCAACAATGAAAATATAGATATTAGCTGCTAAAATTGACGATTACACGCATCCGAAGGGACACGCGCATGCGAACGCTCAACATTCCGCAGTCGCCGATAAAATTTAAAGAAGCCCTGAACAAAGCAAGCGAACGGTGTGCGCAGTTGCAGCAGTAATCCGGGAATAATTTTTGTCGGGCTGCTGTAGCTTTTCTCAGCTTTCATTTATTTTTATCATGAGGCTTTTAGATGAAGTTAGAGCCACTTGGTCAGGGGTCAACAGGTTAGGATTTTAAGTAGTATTAATAATAGATTTTTTCAAACCAAATATGAATATAAATAATTGATGAACTGTAATCAACGTGGCATTATGGCTAGTGTATTTCAAATATAAGTATGAAATTGGCCACAACATTGCCGATTTTAGAAATAACTCGAGCACTCTGAGAGCGTATACCTCCGCCAAGCAAATCAACATTAGCAAAATATTCAAACTGGTTCTGAAATTAAGGTTTTCTTTTTATCAACACCAAAAGAAGGTCGTTCGTGTTTTTTTACACTAATGACAGCTTCTGTAATTTTCTTGAAGATGTGTTCATAACTTTTGAAAGTTATGTTCCTGACAAAAGTTCTGACCCATGTTAATCAAACACACAAACTCATCAGCCGATCATTACCGAAATGTGATCATTTACTCTTCGTGATATATCTAACAACTCATGTAAATTTATAGAAATCCGTTCGTAACTTTTTGCGTTATCTTGCTAACAAACATAGAATAAGATATTGAGACAAATAAACAAAAGAGGAAACGGATCGGCACAAAAATTGGATCATTTACTGTTCGTGATAACAATAACAACGGTGATATACCTAACAACTCATGCAATTTTCATAAAAATCCTTAGTTATGGTACTAAGAAAAAAGAAGCAGATAAACAAACTGTTAGACTAATTTTCACCAAAAGTTAATCATCTGTTAGTCTCAACATGCCTAACAATCCCTGTAACTTTTACACAGATCTCTTCATAACCTTTTGAAATATTTTGGTGGTAGACGAAGAGGCAAACAAACAAATAGACAAATACACTCGCCCGAAACATAACCTCCTTAGCGGAGGTAATTAGATGTAGCGAATGATATTCTTTTGACACTCATGTTAGGGATAACGTGAGTGTCAAACCAAGCCGATTTTTAAAGACTAAATTTTATAAAGACCAACACGATAGGGAGGACAACATTCACAAAATGAACGGAAATCTATAGTTATTACTCCACTTACTCTAATGGAGATGCCTTGATACATTGTACTTATGAAATATTTATTGAACCTTTCAACTTGGTCATGTTTCGGGAAGCTATTAGATCTAAATAGAGCAAAATTTACTTACACGTGTCTTGAATGCTTTGATAATAATAATATTGTATTGCTAGTAACTCTAATAAAAAATTAAAAGCAGCCTGCAGCGCATAAAAGTGATACAATGAGAAGAGAACATAATATAAATGAAAAAAAAACTTCTCTAATGATTTGCCGCTTTTTCATAGATTACGGGGCATTTCATGAAGCTATTGGTGCAATAAGCAAAATAAGGGGAAAGAGCTGCTTTTTCATATAAATGTTTATTGCTTATGCCCGAGAATGTAAATAAGAACAACCACTGAGTGTTGTCTTGAACAAGGCTAGGAAAATTCCGTTCATCCTGGCTACGCCCTGGTCGACAAATCAAGAAAAATTGTTTACGGGATCTAAGGATGAGCTCATTGGCTCGTCCAGACTTCATTAGGATCTTACGAGTCAGCGAACTCAATTCTTCTGTCCATAAGTGACTTCATTAATGGCACCTGGAGCAGTTTATTGAGAGAACCTCCACATTAAAGGGAAGCCATTGCACACAATGGGCGAAAGATGTGGCGATAGAACCGTGTGATGGGAACGAGCGCGTAATTAATGTGAAAGGGAAAAGAGGGAACGAGATACCGTACAATCGAAAATTAGAATGTGACAATCCCATATCAAAGGGAAAAACTCTAATGAGTAAATAAGAATGGGCGTGATAATCGAGAGTCCCATATGTTCAAGGGGAAAACTCTTTATAGTAGTAAATTAGAATAGATGTAGTGAGATTCCCATTTCCAACGATGTAAGTCCTATTTGTAACATAGAATGGCTGTAGTGGGATCACCATGACCAGGGGTAAAAGTCTTATCAGCGAGCCAGAATGGGTGTAGAGAGAGCTCCATTACAAAGGGATAATACCTCATTCTTCTTACAAAAGGGTAGACTGTGAGAGTTCCCATTCAAAGGGAAAAACTTTGACTGAAGTGTACATGAGAATATAAGCACAACCACCTTATTTCCATCTCCTTTAAACAACAACTGATCATTGTCTGACAAACTCTCTCTTCATCCGTAATTGAAGAACAGCAATAGCTCCGTAACAAAATTATAGAGCAGCCACTATATTTCATAATTTCTCTCTCGTCTAGAATGCAACTGATCACTTCCTGGCAAACTTTCACCTTAGGTATACCACTCGCAAAGGAAGAACTGAAATAGCTTCAAACACACACCTAAGAGCAGCCTCCGTATATCCTACTTTCTCTCCCTCCGAGATATCAATTGATCACTTTCTGACAAACGCTCGGTGCTGTTATTTGGTCGCGAAAAAAGCACATCTTAAGCTCCAGAAAAGTACAGAGCATCGTAAACACATTAGAAACTTGTGTCAGAATTGCTGAAAATGTTGAGCTCTAGACAAGGACGTTCAAAACACTGGGTTCTATAAGTAAAAGGAAAAACAAGATGTGATGCAGCTCAGCAGGACGGTCATTGTGCATAAATACAATGCAAAACTCAGGGATTAACTCTATAAGTTGATTACGAAAGGCTGAAGCATTTAGCTTCTCATAGAAACATCACAGTGCAGAGAATTTTCAGTTCCAGTTACGAAGTTTTGGCATCATTCAGAGTGTATGTAGGATGCTATCGATGTATGGCATGTGTTCACAAACGTACAATGTGCATAAACTAGTATGTAATTCAGCAACTAGTAGATTGCCTGGATGTTAACACAGCATCTGGAAGGCAATGTATCATCAATTAACTAAAATAAAGTTCTTAAATTGGTGAATTGTTTTGCAATAAATACTACATAACACTAGACTAAATTGTAGTAGGTAATAGACCAAGAATCATACTGTCAACAGAGCAAAACTTACTGTACTTCTGACATCATTCTGCAGTATACGGTTGCATGGACTTTGCCACATTCTTTTCTTTGCAATACATTCTAACATAATAATAATAGAGCAAAACACAATAAAGTTAGATAGGAAGTAAAAGTCGCATCTTCCCAAAAATTTACTAAACTTCAAATAGATTATTAAAATGAACGTTTCGGACGCAATTGGCCCATCATCAGCAATTCTGAAATGAATAAAGAATCACATTTAAGTAGAAAGTTTACAACAAAGGTGAACAAAATAAACTGAATTAAAAGCCTACCTAAGAACAGCCGGTGACAAAGAGAGGGGTGGCGCTTTGCATATCATTGAGTTCTGGTTTAAGTTTGTGAATGTACAGTGATTCTATGGTTCTTAAATTCTGAATACCCATGGTGGAAGCAATTATTTTGAAATCAGTAATGGAAATTGCACTATTGCACTGAAAGGCGTGATCACGAATAGATGAATGGGAAGAGGTGGATGAAGGTATACCGGTCCTGGAACTGACACCTCTGTGCTCGGCAACTCTGGTAAAAAGGTTACGAGTGGTGGAACCAACGTAGCGCATTCCACACTTGAAACAACTAAAAATGTATACCAGAGACGAAGGCAGAGGGTCAGGCAGGCGGTCCTTATGGTGGAACAGGGAACCAATTTTGAATTTATTGACTAAAATTACATTAAAATTTAGTGTAGGGAAATATTTCGTTAGCAATTTAAGGAGATCTGTCCGTCGTTTATAGGACTGGGGGCCAAAAAATGGGAGAACCAAGTATGTACAACTATTAACTGGTCGATTGTTGCTACCAGAGTAAATTGTATCTAAAAATGAATTTATTTTCCTCTCTATACAAATAGACTTAAAACCATTGGATATAAAGTATTGCTTAAGAAATTTAAACTCTAAATGCAGGCTGATAAAATTCGAACAAACATTCCAAGCA
>LQNS02278097.1:28628718-28642573 GCA_001587735.2 Parhyale hawaiensis | reverse complement strand
CGCCTTTAGAGTGGCATTTCCTCCAACTCAGGGGCTACCCGGAGCCCCAAACCCACAGCCGGCTCATACAAACAAAGAGGCGTCCGGTGGCCGGACAATGGGGGCGGCCTGATAACGCTCGTGGCCATGTTATTCTCATAAAGCGTGACAGTAAAAATAAACCCGTTTCACCTGCTCACTGCACCCTTGAATTTCTTCTTATCTTATTCCCATATAGTGTGACAGGAAAAATGTAAATATACTACAGTGCCCGTGCTGTCAAAAATGACAGCAAAGAATTGGAGACGACCCGTCTCCATTCAATATGCTGTTGTCACTAATATGCTTCTGAAGGATACGCTACAACAGTCGACTCAAATTGAAATAACAGGGAAGTGCTGATTCTCTCAATGCATGTTATGCAGGGGACACATGTGCATTTCTACGCACAACTGGTTGCTAGGATGAGCAGCTCGCGGGCCGTTCCGATACATACTTAAAATCGGTAGCATGGATACCGTTGCATAAATGACATCTGAGTCCCGCATCATTGCATCAAGTTGTCTGTGTACCTAAATGCTTCGTGTGTCCCAGGCATTAGAAGCACAATTGTCTCCCACCATAGATCACAAACGGAAAAAAATTTACATTAGCAAGCAGTAAAGCTTTAGTGAATTTAAATGAATTCCCTGCCGCGCATCCATGATATCGAACAAGCCTTCAGTAAGACGAAGATTTTGTGTTGAAGTGAAATCTGCTAAGTCAATAGAAAACCAGCAAGCTGAAAGAAAATTAATAATGTCTTCTGCCCGTAAAAAATCATCGCTTCGTCGCCCTTTGTGGATTAGCTTCTGAATTTGTACTGGTAAACTGGGAACAAACATATGGTTCGATGCATGCAGAAAGTTATCTACTGTAAAGTCCCGCATAGCGCGATTCACATAGCGCGATATCCTCACTGCGCAACAGAAAATTGAGTTTGAGGAATTCACTCAACGCGTTTCATACATCGCGAATTGTCCGGTAATATTGATAGTCCTTCCTTGATGTTTCTTGCGATACTGATTTTGAAGAAAATGCCATTTTTACGGTGACTAAAATAACCTGACATTTATTGATGTATTGAAGGTACTGTTTTGCACCCAATGATAGACCAAAGTAAGATAAGTATATACAAAGAGGCCAGTGCATTAAACTAGCACATTCTGTAATACAGATGAAATTTAGAAACATATATTTCTAAATATTTGAATAAGGCATGAACTTTTTAGGTCCTTAACATTTGCATGAAATACTATCTGAAATAAACATTCAAGGGTGACTTTTTTCGAACACTATTTTGCTCTCGCATTTACATGTGGTTATGATTAAGCTAGCGGCATCAAAACTGGATTCAGGAAGCAAAGAGTAACGTGAGGGATCAATGGGACTAAAATGAAACTAAGCTGTGACCGCAGTGTCGGCGAATGACGTCACACAGACGAGTCAAACTGTTTGAGGGTTGGTCCTCGCCTTCGTAGGTTGAGCTCTTAACCATACCCAAAAATATAAGCAGAGTTAATTTCTTGACTCGAGAGCTCCCATAGGAACAGTTATTGCTCAAACTTTCTGCACTATGCTCTCTCATGTTGTCATGTCCACCTGTTTCTATTTTAATTGTGAAGTCTTTCAATAAAAATTATTATTATTATTAACTATTTACTGTGTTGTCTGTATGAGTGCAGCTGAAGTAGCTGGCCAGCGAGGAGCGCGAGATTGAATCAAGTCGAAAAAAATATGGTGATGCATTTCATTATGTTTTTTTTACCAGCACTGTAAACGGAATGTGACGTGTAAATAAGGCTTCACTTCGAAGAAGAAGGTAAGTCAGGGCACCATAATGTGTTAGCTTTAACATTCAAATATGAAGACGCATTCTTTGTATCATTCAAGTTCATGTTGGTCGATGCGACCACCGTCTAGAGGTCAAACTCACTCAGATAAGGAACGCAAAAGTTTGGAAATTACACAATGCAAAATGTGCTCGCGTTCCAGCGTCGCTAATATGAGCGACATGGGTAGTCCTTAATGACCTTCCGGCCGGAACCTATATCTGTAAAAGTTATTTTTAAAATCTGTAACCAGAATTTCGGAAATATATTTGTTAGTCTCAAAAACAGAGATAATTTGATGGCGGACTTAATTGGACTTCCGACTCAATTCCGGTGGAACTTTGCCGGGGTTTCAAATGCTGCCGGCTGTATCAGATATTTAAGGTGCTTGTGCTATCAAGCATCAGATCATTCGGTACTTAGCATTGGTTACAGCATTCTGCATGTAGACCCAATTCAGATGTAAACTTCGTACCTTATTGTCTGCGTCTATCAAGTAGAATGCTTGCTACTTATTCTTGGATCATATGGGTCTTTTATAATAGATGTAAATAAACAAGAAGATTTTTACGACATTCCTTCACCATCCAGCACTGTAGCCTGCACATATTACTTTGCACTGAAGTTAACCCTCACAACCAAGTACGGTGACGCATGGAATTAACTACTCACAATACTAGAGTATATTACAACAGACTTGAGTATATTACAATACCTCTATTTTTTTCGATTCCAAAAAGTGTTTCAAGCAAGAAGTACATTGAGGGAAAGGAAAAACCAGCCAACGTTTGCCATCTTCTGCAACCTGGTCACCGATCTCCATGAAAACGCAACCTAATTACAAAATCTGAAACATGGCTTATGTTTCGCCTGTCTATTACTTTAAGAGCGTGACCGGAAACAAGCACTTGTGGCCCGTGCCGTCATTATAAATGACGGCAAAATATTAACACTTCACCAAAACCCCCGCCGTCTTTTGGGCTTCCTCATTTTCCCCCCTATCTAATACTGAAGAAAAAGATTCCAAGGTACCCAACTTTTTTTTTCGCCTTTTGAAATCTGAATTTTCTCCTATCTTATTAGTTCTATTTTTCCCCTATCTAATGCTGAAGAAAAAGATTGAAAGGTACCCAACTTTTTTTTTTCGCCGAAGAAAAAGATTGCAAGGTACCCCACTATTTTTACATTTTGAAATCTGAATTTTCTCCTATCTTATTCCCATAGAGCGTGACAGGAAAGATATAAATATATAAATAAATAAAAACACGACGTGAATTACGAAATAGTACTGATATAAATATTTAATTAAACGAACACATGAGGGTTATTATTATATTGTGTTGATTTATAAGTAAATAAATACATAAAAACCCGACGTAAATTATTATATACTACAGCTATTTTGAAACTTAAGCTAGAGGCTATCAACTTTCGAACAGTCGAATTGTTTCATTGGGACAGACAATGCTGCATTTGCTTATCTGCATATATCTAGGTGAAATAAGCGAAACAGTTAATGTGTTCTCTTTATACCTAATTGATTGAAAAACTGAGAACTGTTATTCCGGGACACACCTTTTATGTAAATGATGGTAGGAGCCGGTTCTGTTACCTACTGTATGTCTAAAGCTGGAGAGTAGGAGAGTACGCGGTAATTCCTTTTGGCAAGTACTCTACTCCAAAACGCTTTCTTCGAAAATATTATGGAATCTGTTCATAAAATGGGTTTAATTACAGTAGGAAAGAACTAACATTGTATAATATCTCAAAGATCAAATTGTTAAAAAATATTGCACGAGATCAATAAGGCTTCTGTATATATCATATTATACTTCTACTACTTAGTGAAAAGGCATCCACTCTTGGTTTGTTGGTAATTGGTAATTGTATTATAAAAATAGCATTAGCTATTTAACACCTTTAACACCTTTATTGTTCTCAAAGAAATTTACAAGCACATTCTAAAACACTGACATCTAGTACTGAAACATGAGAACGGTCCAGCTAAAAGCGAACAATCGCTAGTGGGACACTGGACAAATACAAATTTTTGTCAAAAACTAATACAACTCAATAAATGTTCTTATGACAAGACATTACTTTCCTAGTAAAATGACTACATGACTAGCCGTAGTTCATCAAACTTGGGACAGGAGAAAATCAACTGAAAGTACTGTAAATCATCGCCATATTTTTTTTATAATTTCCTGTTTAAAATTCTAAAAATACCCATTTACTCCTTTATTTGTTTCCCTGATTACAGGCACAATTTAAGATCCGTTAAACATCTGATTTAAAAGTGTAAAACGTGTTAATATGAAAGCGCAGTAGTCGCTTGTAGGACACTCACGTTCATTTTTCGAAAATACCATCACAATTAACACCATACAAACAGGGCTACAGAATTACATTTTTTTTTGTAGATACACTAAAGACAAGCAGAGTACAGTGCTGTGTGCATAATAAAATGGGAAGCAGAGTACAGTGCTGTGTGCATAATAAAATGGGAAAAGTATTTGCGTAATAATCCTTTACACGGCTCGAAGATATACAATAGAGTCAGCAACTGCGGATCCCGGGATGATTGTGGTATTTGTATTGATTACATGAAGATACTCTTAGTGCTGTCAAGGAGGGTTACAGTTTCGAAAATCATGAATGCTAAAATGATACAATATAATAGGCCTAAATGTTTCAACCAACAGCACATACATGGCAAATCCAAATAAATAGTAGCTGTCACTTCATCGTAAAAATTGTACGTATTGCGGTCAAACAAAAAAAAAAAAAAAAATCCCTAATTCTAACATTGCACAATATAAAGCTATCTATCGTATACCATCAGGAACGTAGCAACAACAATGCAATGCAAATAGAAACAGGACTTGACTATTTCGAAAGATAACTTGCACTATCCTCGGAGAGGGGCTAAAACATTGCACTGGGATTTGATCATAGAACAAGGAATTCTACCCATGGTTCATATTGGTTACAAATGTAGACAACCCGCTGTACCACCGACTTTTAAAAACGTAAAGTCTCTAAAACTGTAGAACCAATCGCATTTACGCAGCTAATCGCAGTGAGTAGTAGCTTTCACCGAATCGTACAATTTGATAATACGATAGTCAACCCAGTAAAAACATTGGCAATTCTCTTATTTCTTACATTGCTCTACATATATTCAGCAGATTATCAATCAGACCCATATTCGCTACGTAGGGAACATTTGGTATAATTATTGCACTATTCTCGATACAGACCCAAAACGTACTGTTTGTACTTAGATTTAAGCATAGAATCCCGCATCGGCTGCGTAAAATCAACAGGTAAAGCATTTAAACAGCGAACACTTTGGAACACAACAAATCGTTTCTGTATTCACATACAGTTACGAAGCTATCTGCATTATGTATTTCAGAGAAAGGGATTTAAGTGACATTTGTAGATTTTGAGTAGAATTTACCATTTGCGGCGAAAGACACGTGATCCTTCCGACTATGTAAAAAAAATAATAATATGAACTTCATAAGGGGATAAAATTATCCACTTATAGCCTGGGGCGCTTTACGTGATCAGATTGTGGCATGGAGCCTTCCGCCTCTGCGAAATAGCTCTAGACGAGCTGTGGTCGACTGAAGCCTTATACTTATCTGGCGCCTGCACCACAAACCAGTGTTTGTGGATCTCCTAGTTGGGTACGGTCAAGTTGACTTTACCTTTACACTGTATCACAAAAATAAACCCCTAACAGTTAAAGAAAACCTATTAGTGGTAGTAGTACAAAATTTTACTAGCGCATCAGGGACACAATGTCAACATCGCGCCGAACTATTCCTGTGGTTTAACACAGGCTCGTGCTCCACTGGGGCGCGAAGTACGTCTCATTTAAAATAATCAATGATTTTTGTCTCGGCTTCTCTGCCGATAAGTCCCAGAGTGGTCAGTGCGCTACTGACAGGAAAAGGGCGCAAGTTGGGCATCTCTAACCCCCGGGCACGGTTGAACGTTTTCGCTCAGCTACGCCACACAGGGGAAGGAAACAAAGTATAAGAAGTTAGAAGTCTAGCGGGAATAGGTCGGCCACCTCGATCAGCGGCCCACCTCCCGAAACAGTAGGGGAAGTATGAAAAGCCTACCTAAATGCAAAACTAACCTCGTCAGCAGAAAGAAAACCTATTAAATGATTAATACTCATTTCTATGAAGATACAAAACATACATATAGTGTCTTCTTATGAAAGTAGTATCCTTCGTCTAACATAGTCTTGGTGTCCAAACAGATTTGCATTTCGTGTCTCCGGTGGGAACTAGTAATTTACGAAAGCTTACTGAAATATAAAAACTTCACATACATATATCTATGAGACCATGACTGAAACAAAGATTTATGAGGTAACTCTTTGGAATGCATTTTGAAACGTAGTTAACAAACAATGGGAGCAACACACTTCAAAACTGTGAACTTCTCCACGTCCAGCAGTCACAAGCTCTTAACGGCCAAAGCTTCAGAGGCCATCGTAATGCTTTCATGCCCAACTAACTTAACATCTCCTAGCTCCACTGATCTGCAATAATTAATCTTGCTTGCTCGATAAACTCCTTAGCTTAGTTTATTCTCTTCTTCTTTTTTGCTAAACGATTCTGACATAATGGTAATAGCACATAGAGGGCGGGAGCGTAAGTCCCACCTACTCTCTGGGATTGGGTCTGTTGATCCGTCTACTGCCAGCTATCTAATCTATTAACATATGATATAATTATGCTACTTGCTAATGAAAGCAGAGTCTACGTTTTTTCAAAGTAATATACCTACATATCTTCCGACGAAGAAGAAGGCCGCTGAGCGGGTACAGGCATGTAAAGTAATTCTAATTTGTAATTTCCTCAGTGAAATATTTTACATGGGCGACTGAATTACTGGAATGGAACCCATTCAGTATGGTCCTCGTAGTATTGAAATAAACACGTTTTTGAGGATCATTCATATAAGTTTACATATTATGTATATTTATTGTGAGAGTATAAATGTTGTTATTTATACACTTGGTTTTCGTTATATGCGAGCTCGGAATATGCCAGGTTGCTTATTTGCGAATAGACAATTGTGACTGATCCCTAATCGTTTTCATGAGAGGAAAATTCGAATAGGCTATGCGGCTTGCGAGTTCTGTTGGACAATGAGAGTTGTGCGCGGGAGGTACCGAGAGACACTTGGCTGGCAAGGATGATGAGACTCTACTAGGTTAACTCACTGGGCGGGGCCAAGCTGAAGTGCACCATTGGTAATGAGGCGTGTGACGTCACAAAATTCAAGTACGGTAATACGTAGCTATTTTACATTGATTCTACATCATTTCATTTGGGCCTCCAGAGTGTCCCACAACTTTTATACTTGCACAAAAATACGTATCAAAGCATCTGCGAACTTTTTTAGCTTTCTGAAAACAAAATAAAAGAACGTTGGGTAAAAGACTGTTAAAAGAGCACATGGATTGAATACGGCAAGTGCCCGCATGTGTCAGAAGCACATTTCGAGTCAAGTTTATCGTCTTTAAAATGCAATCCATCAAGTGAATTTTATCGAGAGTAAATATGGCATTCTGAACATGGAATCATATGACTGAAAATCTTATATTTTCAATTTATTCTTGTCTTCTACCAATGATCTGCTACCCAGTATAATTTCAAACCGCTGCAACAAAAAATGGTTCATATGCGTATGATTAAACGCCGGGATAGAAGAACGTTTTACCAGATTTGTTTGGAAAACATTAAATCATCAGAGAAACAATTACTTTCCTTTCGGTGAAGTAAAATGAAAGCAAAAGTCTATACATAACACACAGAGACCAAACAATTTCTCGGTAAAATAAAAAAAAAAAACATCAGCTACATATACGCTCCGTGCCTTACAGCAGTATAAGTAAGTGTCGCGTCCGACTCGAGTTAACTAACTTGGAAAAAAATCACCTAACCGTGTTTCCCACTCCTATACTGTCTTTCGGAACAATGTTGTTGCAACTGGCGAATGTTAAATCCATAATTTTTTCTAATGATGCGATAGTTTCACTATTAGAAGAGGAGGATCTGTTAACGACGTGTACGCGACGGCACAGCTTAGAGCCACATTTTACTGGCAATCTCCGAAATAATAATGACAAAATTTTATCCTTCAGAAAGCTAAAAAAGTTTGTAGATGCTTTGATGCATATTTTTGTGCAACTATGAAGATTGTAGGACATGTAGGACACTCTGGAGGCCTAAATGAAATGATGGAGAAACAATGTCAAATAGCTGCGTATTACCGTGCTTGAATTTTGTGACGTCACATGCCTCGTTACCCACGGTGCACTGCAGTTTACTCCCCCCCCCCGGCGGGTTAGCCTTATAGAGTCTCATCATCCTTGCAAGGCTGATGACTCGGGTACGCCGACCCCAACCGAATGTAACCCTCTTTATGCATACAATGTAAAGATAGGCTTGATATCTGTGAATTCATTTTACGTGAGTTTCTTTTTGTAAAAGCAACCTTCGAATACTTCGAGAGGCAGGTGTGTTTATATTTAATAAGAGGATAACAGAGAAATATGATTTGAACAACAGAAAATTTTACTCGTCAACACAGTCTTCACGAGAAGTACTATTCCATTCCAATGAATCAATATCGAAGGTCTACAGAAGCTAAATGGAGTGCACCCCATCGTGTTCCTTTTAGAGTATTTTAGCTGAAAAAAAGGAAAAGCAACAGAAAAGAACGAAAAAAAAAACTCAGTCAACGAGAGCAGAGCTCTCAATCGTTCCAACAACCGGAGATCGACACTCGTCCAATTTTAAATTAAATCGACGTTCTATCTGCAACAAATCTCGATCTGCTATTGACGAGTTTATAACCGATAATCATTACTTTAATAACAAGCAAACACTCTCGCAGCACACTAGCTTCGCCCTGATATAGCCACCTTCGACTTGGTCTCTCGTTACATTAGTCTCGCGTTAATTGGGGCATTTAAGTTAAAAACCCGTCAGTAATTGATGGTTTCCAGGGCATTACTCATCGCTGCTGAGGGTAGAGGTACGTAAACATAGCACTGAGTCTAGACCGGCACGCATGGGTTAGATCGAAGGCCGTACGTGAAGAGACGTGTCGTGGCTCTACTCTCAACGTTTCGTAAAATTGTGCATGGGTGTCGTACATGAACAGCTGCTGGCATGCGTATTCAGTGACGACACAGCGACATAAACCGACAATAACGGCATGGGATAAGGGCACTGATAGAAAGAAAGAAAATACATTTATTTCTCCCTGTAGGAAGGTATTCATACAATAGTTCTATTACAGTACCTGTTCAGTACACTAGTGTAAAACAATAAGCAACGAGTCTTACACGCTAGGTTAAGAATTGAATGTACATTTCTACTTCACAACCTACTGTTCGTACAAGAGAGNTTCATCAAATAATTCACTTAAAATACTTGTTGAGGAAACTAGATTAAAACATCAAAATGAGCCTTACAGATTAGGGAGCAAATTAATAGCACTATTCTACTTCACGACCTACATTCTGTACAACGCTCTATGATAGCAATAGGTTCACTGTTCACACCCAGGTATATTGCAAATCAATTAATACATCATGTTAATTTCGAGGGTAAAAATAGGGGACATTAGGAAAACATGAAATTATAGATATGATAGATCATAACGGCATGGGATAAGGGCATTGATAGATCATAACGGCATGAGATAAGGGCATTGATAGATCATAACGGCATGAGATAAGGGCATTGATAGATCATAACGGCATGGGATAAGGGCATTGATAGATCATAACGGCATAGGTTAGATCATAAGGACATGGATAAATCACAAGGGCATGTTAGAGA
Source organism: Parhyale hawaiensis (assembly GCA_001587735.2). NCBI lineage: Eukaryota > Metazoa > Arthropoda > Malacostraca > Amphipoda > Hyalidae > Parhyale > Parhyale hawaiensis. Next base: position 28,632,837 of record LQNS02278097.1, on the reverse strand, counting down.
AGCACGGATATATCATAACGGCACGAGATAATGGCTTTGTTAGATTGTAATGGCATTGGATTAACAGCAAAGATAGATCATAACGGTATGGATAAATCATAACGGCAAGTGATAATGGCATAGATAGATTATAACGGCGTTGGATAATGGCATGGGTTAGATCAGCGGCAGCACGTAAAGAGAGAGGGAAACCTCAGGAGGAGGATTCTTATGTCTCACCGGTGTACCTGTGCACCAGTTGGCATTACAAGGAGTGACAGAATGGTGGAAGTTTCCTACTTTTTCTCATTGGTTCAAGAGTTTGGTCTCATTTGTTAATTGACCACCGAAATGTTTCAAGGTTAAAGTCACTCTGATCCCAATTGTTTGTTAAGACAAGTAGAAAGAAGTGACAAGTCTGAGCCGTGATAACGGTAGTAATTCACATAACTGTGCATTATCACGTTTTCGTAACTTACGAGATGTTTAAGAATGCAGCCCTTATAAAGTTTACAAATTGCAGATTGGTAGACTCTAAAAATTTCCAGCCGCCCCAAGCGTACTTTTATGGTTCTACCTGCCGAAGCGAATAAGAATTCTGTTAGGGTATACTGGATAACACTGATAAAAAAGCCTATTCACAGAGAGGAGTCGAATACTAGGCTTCGGTTTACATCGGGCTCTTGCCAATGTGTAAATGCATAGAGAAAAACGGCAAAAAACAGAGACCTCATTGCTATATCAGTCCCTCAATTTCCCGCAATATTTCCAATAAGAATCCAGTATAGTGCAACTTCTAATTAACCTTTGCTTTCATGTCGTTGCCTAGGAGGGATATTTCTTTCTAACTTTTTCTCATTAACTTCAACTTCTTCTAAATACCTGCTCTCATGCCGCTGCTGACGAGCAACGTTTCAAATAGTGTTATTCCTATACGAGAACGACCGTATAATTCGCGAACGAAACGGTTATTTCTTTTTTATCCTTGTGCAAGATAGAAATCGGAAGCTTAAATCGGTAGCTAATCTCCAGTTTTCGAAGAAAATACAAGGATTCTGGTATGGAACCATCCAACATCCCCACTCGTTATAGCCATAAGCCTTGGCTGTGGCCCCTCGACATCAGTAGAGAATTGGTCTGCAATTTTGCAAGATAAGCTGGGGATAATGAGGGGTCTGCAACTCTGTCTACAATAACACGACAAAAAGGCAAAGACAGCCAATACTATTTCAAAATCGAGGAAGGTTCCAGTCAATGGCACTAAATTGCGGTAGCTCAGGTTAGCTCCTTTTAGACGTTATGGACACAAGTACATAAAAGTTTACTGTTGGACGCGCAATTATTGCCATAGCCTCAACGATTGTCAGCGACCCAACTGAATCAGTGCTGGTCAGTCAACATCGTTAGTTCTGATCGATTACTGAGCAAGAACAAAATTAAATTTCCTTAACAATCAGAAACAGCAATTCACGCAATTTTCTTGCATCAGAATAAAGTTTTAGACAGCCCTCGACTGACCGCAAAGTCCTAGGCAATCAGCAGCAATTAAGTCAAGCAACTGTGTTGATCCAGAATCAATTAGGCAGCGACGCGCAACTGATTAAAATGTTCCCAGGCGATCAGCAGCTAGTCACGATGTAGTGCTGAAGCAGAATCAAGGCAGCAGCAACCTACGTATAACTGATTGTTACGTTCCTTGGCAATCAGCAGTAAGTCACACAGCTGTGTTGCTCCAGAATCAATTTGGCAGCGACCCATAACTGATGCTGATGTTGCTAAGCCATCATCGGCAGGACATGGACCATGAACTGCTGCGCGCACCGACCCCCAGTCCAGAGTCGCATTGGAGCAATAAGAGGAGTGGAGGATAGCCATAATGGCTCCCTGAGCCACAATCCAGAATTGGGCCGATACTGAATGATCCTCGCGATCGAAGGCGAATCGGGCATAAAGTATGCGGGCGATACCTAAAAGAGCGCCGGGGAAAAACCCGAGAACTTTGAATGCCCTGGGAATATTTCAGCTGTGGCTTTCCTCTTTTTCTCTCTCTTCAAGGACATTCAGCGATGACTGTGATCATGAGGAAACTGTGGCAGCGTCAAGTGATTTAGGGAGGGGTTTTAAATGATAGTCTTCAGGGATCGCTAGAAAAATTCAGTAGTGATAGAAGTTATAATGATCGGCTTGTCCCGTGGGTTCATTGAGAGCTCCTTGGTAATAGCGGTTGAAGACAAGTAAAAGATAAAATCATACACAGAGTCTTGATGAGTCAAAGACGAATTAAACGGTCTGAAACGGTGCTTGTTCTGCTGGAGGACAGGATGCTGATTTGGCTTTTGGTTATTATCATTAAAACTTCACACTCGGGCCACCACGGACAGGTAGTTCATCCAAATGAAACATTATACAACACCAAGGAAGCCCGAAACACTGCTAAAGAAAATTCAACAAAAGCCATTAACCCCTGACTTAACCCCCCTGCAGGTCAACAGGACCGAAAGCCGATGCCGGCAATGAATTCCAAACCGAAACAGCCCAGGGCAAGAAGCACCGACTCAACTAACGAGTTCTGCATCTAACATTCTCCACAGTGAAAGAGTGTGCCTCAACCACAGCACGTGGAATCCTCCTAAAGACATCGAGGGCAGGGATAGAAGAATACAAACATTGTCTTTCATTGTTGTACACCTTATAAATCTTACAAAGTCCGGCCACCCCTTTCCTATGGAACAGGTTCAATAGATCACTTCCTGCGCACAGCCTGCATGCTGAACTAACAAGTCGGTCCAGCAGACGCGAGTGATTGTCAGCAGCTGAAGCACAGACCGATGAGCAATACTCCAACACAGGCAGCAAAAAAACTTGAAAGCATCTGCGGACTACCTTACTGTCATCAAACACAGAATTCACTTTACGCATGAGCCCAATCTTACTGGAAGCACGTGACACCAATCGCCTAATTTGAAGCTCAAAAGCAAGCTTCTCACAAAAGACAACACCGAGACTCTCCAAGAATCTAGACTCCTATAGCAAGGTGTCATCTATCATCAGATGTGGATGAAGCGGTAAAAGTGTCCGAGACCGACTGACAATCATAGATTTGGTCTTACTGGCATTCAGCTTCATACTCCAGGCCGAACACCATATACTAATGCGCGACAGGTCTCTATTTAGAGACTGGGTGACAACATTACGCATGCTGCGGGTAGTTATAACTGCTATCAAAGTGGAATCGTCGGCATAGTTGATCATCGTGTTCTCTAGCGAAGAGAGTATGTCACTAGTATAAAGAGCAAACAGCAGCGGGCTAAGTACGCTAGCATGTTGCAATTAAATGTCTTACAATCATGAAGACGGAGTTTTGTACATAATTTGATACGGTTTTATGTCAGGGAGAGGAGGGTAATGGAAATTATATAGTAGTTTCAATATGCATATATTGTCAATACACAAGTCTCAGCAAGTACTGAGCAAGGTTGTTATCACACGGGGTGATATGAATTTTGATAAGATTCAGAAAGCAAATCTCGGATGCATGTGAACGGTGAACGAACTGCTCGCTCCACAATCACCTTGTGAAGCTTTGGACGAAGTCCAGGTGACGCTGCACATAGCACCTCACGTGTGTGGAGTTATGACAATAGGTTGGGTGTCTTCTGCTAGATCGCAGTTAGTGACTAAAGAGAGAGGGAGCAGCAGCGAATTATCTCCACAAAGAAAATTATTAATTCAAATATCCAAGAGTAAAACTGTTCTGTATTTGCCACAGCTAGCTCCTGATTGAACAAAACATAAATAAAGAAGAATTGGTTAACTCCACCATAAGTATCTTCCGCGCAGTTCCAAGAGGAACAAATTCTTATGGCTTGCAGTAAATAGGGGTTTATATAATGAAGTCCAGCGCAGTAGCATCAAAATGAAGTTGAAATAATATACTTGGAAAATCAAAACTCCTTACAAATCTAATTTTGTCACGCGTGGGGAACTTAACAATTACAGTTACAATACGTCACTATTTAAAAAATTAAATTGTGTTGCTGAGCACCAATTTACGGGAAATTAAGAGAAGAAATTAAAAAGAGGAATTCCAAATTTTTGACTGACCCGAGTACGCTGAGCCTTGCATTAAAAAGGTCAAAA
>LQNS02278097.1:28517191-28530680 GCA_001587735.2 Parhyale hawaiensis | reverse complement strand
CAGGCTGAGTATGCGGAGTACCAGCGGCGCTACGGCGACATCCGGTCGTGGGACCCCCACCGTGACCTGCCCAGAGATCTGCCGCCCAACTGGGAGGACGTGGGTGTGAGATACAGGTCAGTGTCATTGGTGTCCGTAGTGCTGGGGTAACGGGCAAGCTCTCTAGAACTTGACCTCAGTTTGGACTGTATTTGTCAGTGCTATAAATTCGGGTTATTTTCCCTTCGTCACAGTCTTGGAGCCTAGTACCCTACCCCGCATAGAGTCTGTGTCCCGTCAAAATGTCTGCGGGACTTATGCCTCCCGCCTTTGGCGCTTACTCCCTTGATTTGGGCACGAAATGGAACCAAGCCTTGATTATGTGCATACTGAAGCTCCAGGTCCTCAACCTCACCCTACCTCCTAGTCTTGATCTTCAGTTCTGTGCCCTTACCGAAACCAGTGACCATGTTGTTGGCTTGTGAACTGTGGGCTGCATTGCGGTACAACAAATTTGCGACATTGTACTGAATAACTATGAGTGTAGAGAGGTTATGCGAGTCCTGCGCGAGGTGGGTGTATTGCTCGCGGCACTAGTGAAATATCTCCATACTGCGCTTACTTCTGAGGTTACCCTAGTGCTTTACAGCAGGTATTATTGCTTCTGGCTGTAACTTCTGCTGTGAAGTTAGCTTGCAAGGTTTGGTAGGACTTTTTCCTCCGTTCTTTGCGACTTGCTTTCCTGCTAGGAGTAGCACAATGGCCATTCAAGTTATTCCAGCAGAAATGCCGAAGTAAAGTAATTCTACTGAACTTCACTGCGCTGATCACTTTGGTGCTAGTGGCGGTAAACTAGGAGTAGTGTAAAACTAATAACTTCGCCCATTCTGTTTGGTAAAGTTGTTTAGAAGTGAAGATGCACGAGTTATCATGGAAGTAGTAAAGTTCAGATATTACTGGAAAAAGCGCGTCCAGACCTCTCTGTTTTATACAATTTCAGAAAACCTGCTTAGCAATTTGACCCCGGGAGTAAAAAGTAACTCCGGTTTGAGGTGATATATGTAGCTCTCAGACCAGCATTGTAATTTGAACACTACTGCTTGTATGGATAGTTCTGTCAATACTGTATCTGGATGTTACTCTCAGTTGTCTGTAACGACTTGATCAAGTGTGAACCTTATTTTTATGGACAGTCGTGATGCCCAGCTGCTGCATGTTTTTTTTTTCCCTTGAGAACGAACTTAATGATTTCATGTCAGCCCTGTATGTGACTCTTGCATTCAGTATCGCGCGGCGCTTGTGCCGAATGCTTAATACTAGTTGCAGTGTAACTGAAGGGTAAGGTCCAGATATATAAAGCAGTGTCTTGCAGCTCTAGCTTTGTTTGATATCTTGCGTATTGGTAGCCGGGCACCTCCTGTCCTCCATGTTAGTGTCTCATGAGAGCTGCTCCTGCGTGCATAAGGTCTTTGATTCTCTTGCTATGCTGCTGCGCGTGTTTCCTTTGTCGCTCTTTTTGGGATCAGACAGTGGGTTGTGTACGGTGTCGTAAACTAAATATATATTCAGAGTTTACTGGTGTTCAAATTGTCCATCCGCGCGTATCAATTTGTAAGATTGAATTATTCCGCCTATTGCATTTACAGATTTGAGTCACCCTTCTGTTTCTAATGCTTAGTTTTCGTTTATACTTTCCATGACGGTAAAATGATTTCACTTTAGGTATGTAGTACCCTAGTGCGTTAGGCTTACACGGAATTTCCTGTCATATTGCAGGTACTACAAGCAGTCTGGGTACTTCGGTGACCGCCACATTACCCTGGACGATTACCTGAAGTGGGAGGAGTGGTGGTACCAGTACAGGGACTGGCTCAAGAAGTACGGCGACCCTTCTGCTGAAACTCCTGCTCCTGTAAGTTCAACCCTTTTCTGTATGGTTTATCATAAATGATCTGGACTTTATAGTGTTACTGTTACGGGAAAGGCAAGATTATACGACGTGCTTTGAAAGGTAAGCGTCTTCATTTAAGGCATATTTTTGTACTGAGGCCTGCGTGATGGGCTTGCTTAGCCATGTCGAGACTGACCGATCAGACTGGATTTAAGCATACAGAAATGACACATTTTTCGCAATCATTTATGCTCAGCCCCTCCCAGAAATCTCAAATTGTTCCTCAGTTAACAACCTAAAAGCCTTTAGCCTGTTGGACGGTTGACATTGAAAGAAAATGGGATTTGTCACTTCACCTGGGGCAATACTATTTAATGATTTCTGCATTTGCCTTTGCATTTGTCATTGTATGTATAGGTTCGTAATAGTTGTGAGGGGTCAAAACTAGTTAGCCACTTCACAGCACACTGAGAAATCTGTCCAACAAGCAGCACTTCAGCTTGTACCCTGATGAAAATCTGTGCCTAACCGTGGTCGTGGAGCTCAAAAACTGCATTTATTCTTGTTTGGTGCTCAAAGAAGTGTGCTCGTTTTGGGGTAGCGCTTTTTTTTTTTCAATGCATGAGCCTAGCTTTTCAATAAAACTGTTGTACGTAATGCTGGGGCCACACTAGATAATCGCAGGCTCAACTTACTCGTCATTCAATTAATGCACTTTCTAGGGGTATCTTTGATATAGACATTTCTTAAGTGATTAGGACGACGTCCAAGCTGCACATCCACTTAGAAGTTGAGCGTGCGATTGCATAGTGTAGCCCTGTCGCATAAAATACTGTTGACCTTCTTCACCCAATAGCTATAGTCGGCTGTAGGGAAGCGAATGCGAGAGCCGTATTAGCGGAGGTATGGACTGGTGTGTGCGTGTGTGTGACCTCGGGCTGTTTTTCTGGAGCTCACGGTCTGTCTGTCTGTCTATTGTTGTGGGAGGTTGCGCTCTGCTGCGGGCTGTGGGTTTCCGCAAAAATTCCCGTTGGTATTTGGCTTGCAGTAATGCAAGCTATAGCATAGGCTCGTTACTTTTGATTGGATTTTCTTTGCTGTAATTTTGCCTTGTAAGCCAGTTGTGCAAATTTCACTCTGCAAAATATGAATTGTTGGTTGAAATGTGCAGTGACTGAAGACGTCGCGCTAATTATCTAAAATCCGCAGCTGTAACCCATGCTACGATGCGAGTTAAGATTCTTTCTTTCTTGCTGTCTGTGAGGCCCCTGGACTGGAAGATTTTCGAATCTTATTCTATATGTCATGCTTGACGGTGAGACTGGAGGCGTTATTGATGGCGACAGTTCCATCGAGTGGAGCTAATTTCTTCAGTTTTAACTTATTTGGGGAATTGGTCTCACTACTTTGGAACTGGGCTTGAATTTGAGGCTGTCTCAAGGGTAATTAGTTTGAGGTTACTCCTTCAACCTCCATCCAAATTAGCAAAACCAATGTTCATGACGAAACTGCCAGACAAGTTATAGGTAGTGAGCTTAAGCCAACTCGTCGGAACTGTCCCTATAGCTGACACCAATACTTGTGTGTCATGGACTCGTGGGTACGGAATGCTAATTGTTTATGACTACCTATACTGGCCTGAGGTTGCGTGTGCATACGGTAGTACAGAGCAAGAGCTCCGATGCAACAGTGAAATAAGACTGCTGTGATATTGCTTCGCAAACTTTGCTGAATACCCTGTCCTAGAACAATATTCCATCACCAAACGTCGAACTGATATCACTGCAGCACTGGAATTACAAAACTGACCTGCGGGTCCTTTTACCATAACGGCGCAGGGTCGCAGTCATAANTGCTTCGCAAACTTTGATGAATACCCTGTCCTAGAACAATATTCCATCACCAAACGTCGAACTGATATCACTGCAGCACTGGAATTACAAAACTGACCTGCGGGTCCTTTTACCATAACGGCGCAGGGTCGCAGTCATAATGCTAAGCCTTGTCATGTCCCCAGGCGCGCCACAGCAAGACCTCAGAGACGGACTGGTCGCAGGATGGCTACGATCGGCAACGCTCTCGCTGGCCACCCGAGTCGCGCAACACTGACAGAAAGAGAAGGCGTTTCTAATTCCTTTTTTTACCCTTTTCTCGCGTCCTTCAAAATTGTAGCTCTTCTTTAACTCCTTACCAGGCAATGGACCGTATAGGTTACTTCCATTAAGCTTTCTCTACAAAAGTGTTTTTGTCTTTTCCGGTCAAGGGTTAATAACAGGCTGTACGGTCTCGCTGTGACGGCTTTTTTTTTTCTCCCGCAGAAAGAGAATATAGTGAAGATCCCTGTAGCAAAATAACACAGCCTGGCACAAATAGGGCTAGCAAGAGTCATATGACGACTCGTTTGAGTTTTGACTCTCAAAATCTCATAGCCTAAATAGGGAATTGCGGTATCGTCTCCAGTTAGAAAACATTACTATTCTTACGTCTACTTAGGAAGGTTTGTTATTGAACGTGCTAGTGTACACTGCTGTAATTGTACACCAGTTTCCCTCCCTACTCTTTATATATAGCTATATCTAGTTTTTGTTGTGTAGGATAAGTTCTTTTACTGTAAACTGTAAGGCTTCAGGATTTTTTTATTCTACGTATGTTCGCTATCATACCTCATGCTTTCACTTTTTTCTGTACTGTGTTATTAGCTTTTTTGTGCAAGGAAGGAAAGTCTCTCAAAAAACTGCCTTGTTTGTTTTCCTTGTTGTCATTGTATGAGCTTAATTGCATCCCATGTATCGCCTTCTATAGTCTTTATTTTATCTGTGAACTTGTAAGGCATACTCTATTTAGGATAGATTGTGCTTTACGTTTACTTTATTAGCTCATATCTTAAATATTCTCTTTGCTGTGGTATATGTATGTTCTAACCTAGTGCTAGTCATGAATTCTTGCATTTTTTGTCGTGTAGAGATTTAGCAGTATTCGTAGGTCACCGAAAACGTCTAATTAGGAGAAAGTGTCCCTTTATTTGGTAGTTTTGTTGAATTCATTGGCTATGCTGTGGACGACATGTTTCAATGCTGTCCATACACGTACCAATGTCTAGATAAGGTTGAACGTGTACTTGAGCCGCCTTGTGTCCTAGTACGGATGCCTTTTGAATTCTCTCTCCATTTATTACAATCCACAATAGTTTCGGTAAAAAATCTATTGGTGTGGCTCGACGTACGAGCTTTCGATGATACGAGCGAATAAACCAAGGAAACGCAACGATCCTCGTCCCATCCCACTTGGAAGTTTCATTGTAGTTTCTCAAGCATTGTAACTCATCTCGCTGTGTAACTCAATGACTTTTGTTTGCTTTTTGATCCGTTTGCATAAATGACTTGTCGAATAGAATAATATATATTTCTGAGGCGCCCTTGCTCAACTGTGCTCGTTACGGCTGGTTCCCACTATGGTCGTTTTCTCCTTACACAGTCCAAAGGGCCGATGCCGGCTTAGGCTATGTCAGAGCCACACTATACGCTCAACTGATGAGCCATTGTTGAGCTCGGTGTAGCAGATATTCTATGGAAACTATCCGAGCTGAACGCCTGTTCATAAATTGAGCGTGCGTGTGTACAATCTTTCCCTGCCACAATATAATTGGGCATCACGCACCCAAGGGTCCCTAGTGCCTTTGCCGTAGTTGTTACAGCTTGTCGCAGTTCCTGCTGATGAGGTTAGTTTTGTGAAGTTAATTAGGCTCTCCAAATTTCCTTTTCTGTCCCGCGATGTGGGCCGCCAATCGAGGTGACTGATTTTTTCGGCGGGGCTCTTTCTCCCGTGGGGAGGGCCGCGAGGGGGGCCGTCCGCTCGAGCGCTTCTGTGTTCTCTTTTCGTCCTTCATCTCTTGCCACCTGAGCACAACGTTGTGGTTCCGGCTGTAAGCCGAGTAAATCATCTTAGATCGCTATTGATCGTCTTAGTTTTTGTAAATAGCGGGACAACACTAATATAATAATAAAAATAATAAGTGTGGCCCCGATTGAGATACTAACGGACGTTACAGATACAATATTCAGGGAGTTTTCGGTTCTGCTATTGATTGGTATACTTGTGAGCCTGTTGCTTACACTTGGTACCTTTCACGTGTACTACTTAAGGCGAAGCCGCACTTCAGTAACCGTATTTGTTCCCCTTACACTGCAGCCTACTGAGCCTCCGAATGTTTTTCTGTGTCCGATTAGGGCCTAAGCAGCTGAAATATGCTCAGGTGTCTGGGTCCGCCTCCACTGCACATTTGAAGATGTGCCCGAGACTACGAGTCACACTTGCTGGTCCAGCTGATGGGACGGCTGAGTGACATGTTAGTAAATTTTGTTATTGGTACACAGTTGTGTTACAGGGACACCACAAAACGTTTGGACGCAGAGTAGTACACATGAGAGCCAGGAGACTGTCGAGTGAAACCTCTATCTCGAATTTAAGTTTTCCCACGAAACGGTGCTTCTGTCGGCGTGAGGTGTTAAAAAGGAGGCTAATATACTGTAGGTTATGAGATCTGTCCTCCCTTATATGGTCGTTATGCTGTGTAGGGTTTCGAAAGAAGTATATGTTTCCCTTCCACGGATAACCATTTAGCTGCGAGGTTTTTAATATGTGTATATTTATGTATAGCTCGTAGCTTGAGTATATTAAAAATTGTTGTTCATTTTAGTGCAATTCATGAAGTAATTCTCCATGCAAAAACAGTGAATAAAATATGCTGTTTTAGTATTACACTATTTCGGAAGACAGCAACGTACTTTTATACTAATTTTATTTATTGTTATGCTCATATACGGTAGGTGCTAACGCCGCGAAACTTTGTTTTTTTAAGTGTTTTATATGCGCTACACTTCTGTCAAGAACACGAGTTGTTTGAAAGAAAAATGTTGAATTATTTAAAGCAAGTAACCGTAGCGTGGTTATCACTTTCTTAATCGGTGATTCACCTTGGAAGTGATGAAACTTCAGGTCCTTTTCGGTGTATTTTATATTAAAATTAAAATTTTTCAGCTGTTGGTTTCTCCAGATGTATATTTTTATTAGAGTTTCTCTTGCAATTAATAATGGACTCAGTTATCTCCCATCATTTATGTTATTTTTAGTTATCTTAATCCTGTAGTCTTCTATCAGTAAACGTGTTGACGTTTCAGTTCAATTATCCAAATAATGTAGCCATTAAGCCGCGTCCACACGATCCATCTTTTCGTCGAAGTTTGTGTTCGCCGAAAGATTTTGATAGACAAACTCACGCGGCGAGGTCTCGAATCTTCTGATTGACGATGCAACCTGTTGGAAAACTTTCAGCGCGAACTCGCTGTGTGAATATATGTATGTGGCTTCAATATATTATTTAGTAATGAAAGCATCTTTTTATTTAATTGGCCCACGTAGCGAATTTTGTTTATGTTTGATTCCAACTTCTGGACAGCGGGAAGCATTTGGCAACTATATGTTGTCAATTACTAACAACTGTAGCATATTTGTCTAGTTACGTCTGTTTCTTCTGCTTTTCATTATTAAGAGCTACAATGGAGCACGATTCACGTTTTAAATGAAGAGACTGATGTACGCAGTGTGAATTGCAATAAAGATTAATAAATAAAAAATGAGAAATTATTGTTCTATCGTCTGCATCTCCGCATGTGAGGGGATGCCAGTGAGTGAGTATTTAGCTATACTTTTCTACAGTATATATAAAGTTTTACTCTCCAGTTAGCTTCTACAACTAAAATAAATATCTGAACGATAAAGTGAGGGTGGAATATCGATTAATAGTAATGGAATGCTGAATTCGCGTATCGTAACCTTGAAATGTTCGGAGCTTCTGTTTGATCCCGTTTGGATAAAGAAAAGTGTTTGTGTTTTTACTTCTCGATTCTAGTGTTTGTGATTGATGAAGTGATGGATCGTGTAGACGCGGCTTTACGCTCATGTATTTCCTTCTATTTTGGCTTTAAGTTGCTTCTTTTAGGTTCACAATTTTCGTATTATTGAAGAAAACTAACTCTGGTACATTATGTCAGAAATTATGTTTACTGTAATTTTATATTTCTGCTAGCCTTACACCTGTCTTTTTTTTTATCCATCTAAGCCCTTTTAATTTATGCTCTTCATCTTCTGTTAGAGAAGCGTACACATTATAGTTAGGAGCATTAAGCTTTAATGTATTCCGTATCGATAAGAAAATGTTTATGGTGCTGGTACGATATTTCTGTCAACTCCTCTGAGTAGTTGCTAGCTGCCTTCAGAAATGAAAACTTTCACCTGCAGTTATTTATGTAAATATTCATTTTGTTCTCTCTCCTGTTGCTCACATCACCTGACACCATGCCAGTTGTATCAATTTCACACACGTTGCATAAAGCGCCACAAACTTCTCGTTCGATATTGTATAAACTTTGAATCTGTCGACGCTTTTTTAACTACACTGGTAGGTATTGTTTGAACAATGTCATCCAACTGGGCTGCCACAACTCCGGTTTCTCCAACGCCCCATAAAGTTATGGGATGGTAGGCGCACAGTTGCAGGCACGAAAGCAGGGGCATGATGGGCTAAAGTTTTAATTTTTCAAATCTATGTTATTCGCGTATTTGAACATTGTTTGAAGGCTACATCCACTGCGATCATGCCTTTGCCGAAGTCAACTTAAGGAAGTGAGAAACATTGAGCCGTGACATTGGTTCTTCACGGGCTTCAGTTTGTGATCACTTGTCGTTACCACCCGCTCAAGAGTTTGTGGCCATGCCCTGAAATGCGGTCCATGTTAGTGGTTGCAGGGAGTTGATAGCCGCCCAATTTNTAAGGAAGTGACAAACATTGAGCCGTGACATTGGTTCTTCACGGGCTTCAGTTTGTGATCACTTGTCGTTACCACCCGCTCAAGAGTTTGTGGCCATGCCCTGAAATGCGGTCCATGTTAGTGGTTGCAGGGAGTTGATAGCCGCTCAATTTTTGGAGTACAGGGATAACGTATGTTGCGGATCAGTATATTAGGGTTAATTTGAGTACAGAAGTAGGAACGTAGATGGCACTGACACCTTTCTCATTGCAACATGCTAGAGTGGAGCTTTAGCCAGTGCTTATAGACATAATGGTGTAGGCGTATGTCCACGGGCTGTCTCTCAAAAGCTCGTCTGTTGTGCGAAGTCGTGCTGGGCTGTAGGTAACAGGCTTTTGCGAGGACTCTTAGTTTGTCTTATTAATACAGTGTTGCATTGGCAGCATTTTGGTGAGTTAAGTCTGTTTGTATGTTCATGCTGTAGAAAAATACACTACCAGTTCATTTATATGATATGTGGAGATCTTACAGGAGCTAATAATAAGTATTTAAGTAAACTTTATAACTGCGGCGCCACTTATTTTCCGATAAATAGTATTAATTCTAATGTGCGATGTAAGTGACCCAGTCTCTATCCTCCATATTAGACTATGTTTGTAGAGGGATGACAGCCATGAATATCAACCAAAGGTGTGATGTGGGCAAAGGTTACCACAGATTGTTTTGGTGATGCAATCTGGATACGGGTGCAGACAGTAACAAAGTGAATCAGTTCGGCTTCACGTTCAAAGACGTTTGGCGTTTCCATTTAAACAGCGCAACATCGCAAAGTTTTCTTTAGTTCAACGTTGTGGTTCCGGCTGTAAGTCGAGTAAATCATCTTTAGATCGCTATTGATTGTCTAAGTTTCAGAAATAGCGGGACAATACCAATATAATAATAATAATTTCTTTAGTTTAATTTCAGCTTTGAAGAGAAATCACAAACTTTACTGTGACACTTGCTAACCCACGTACCTTGATAGCAGGGTAGGATGGGCCATAGGGTTAGGTTAGTTTAAGTTCGCCCATCCTATGTTATGTGGCCCGGGAAACCTTTGGGGCTCATGCAGGTTACTTCAGCCAATAGCTAGGCCTTCGGGACGTCGGTTTTTCGTGCCCACTTTGCTTCCTTCCCGATTTCATACTCCTACTTGCTCATGCTTTATTCTGTTCTTCCTCAAGGGTCCCGAGTGCCTTCTCTGCAGGGGATGTAGCATCTGGCCGCAGTTCCTGCTGAGAAGGTTAGTTTTGTAGAATTAGGTAGGTTCTCTAGATTTCCTTTGTCCCGCGAGGTGGGCCGCCGATTGACGTGACCGACTTTTTCTGTGGGGCTCTTACCTCGCCCGTGCGAAGAGCCACAGAAGGGACCGTCCGCACGGACTCTTCTGTCTTCTCTTTTCATCCATCTCTTGCCCCCTGAGCACAACTTTGTGGTTCCGGCTGCAAGCCTGGTAAGTCATCTTAGATCGCTATTGTCTAAGTTTCAGAAATAGCTGGACAATACCAATATAATTATAATTCTGTGACTACACTTCATTCCCGACTTGCTGTTATCATACGCTTTGATCCTGAGTGGGAACACCTTCGTGCAAGAGTTCCCCGTTTCTATCGACATACTATATGTTCCTTTCTCTTTCCTCTGCGATATCGTTCTGCTCGGAAAGGAGGCTTGAACTTTCTGCCTATAACTATAACGTAACTTGATAGCTAACACACTGTTTTTTGTCGTAGGTGCGCATTAGACTGCCACTAGTGTTTGCAAGGTAACAACAAAACTTTGGACTATTAACTGGGGAAAATTGTGTTCATTTGACCTCTTGCTTGTATCTAACGTCAAGTGCTCATACATGTCCTTTCATAATCTGTGACCACACCCTTGCTTTAGAACTGAGCCCTAAACTGCCTAATACAATAATATTCCGGTTCACATATAGTGTACTATTCCACTTCCAACACACGGCGATGCTCGAGTAGGAAAATCCTATCTCAACATCAGCTCTCCTCTGCCATATAGTATAATTTGGCTCAGTGCGCTACTACTAGCAAGGCAAAGGCGTAGAGCATAGGGAAAGATACTCTAGTGGACGGTCCCTTTCGTGACCTTCCACACTAAAGAGACTAGAGGTATCCCCGCGCATAAGGTCGGCTATCTCGATCGACTGCCCATCACGCGAAACCGAACGGGGAAAAAATGGAGAACGTACCTAACTTTACAAAACTAATCTTCTCGGCACGAGCTGCGGTCAGCTGCAACATTCCCTGCTGAGAAGGCACTTGGAACCCTTGGATTTGTGAGGCCCAAATATAGTGCGGCAGGGAAACTGCCCGCCAGAATATACCCCTGAGGGTGTGAAGTTAATTAATTAATAAATGTGAAATCGCGGGTGGGTCAACCAAGTTTTTCCACCCCCGCCAGGATGATATGTCGCAAAAAGGTTAGAATCTGGGAGCTTATTTGAAGTTAAGTAATTTTAATTATAAAATTCAATGTAACTATTTCGAATGGCCAATTCTCATGCCTGCCTGACGGCAACATCGAAAATTCCGGAAGTGACTAGGCGCGCGAAGTGTAATGAATCTTCTTGCTCGTCGTGCCGCGGTCCGGAGTGGTTCTTAATGTGTTATAAAAATTGAAGAAAATGAAGTTCGTTAAAAAGTGCTTCAATATTCGAAACGCCCGCTCTACGAATCTAAAACCCATCATATACAAGCTTTGAAGGTAAGTATGTAGAGGCAGAAGTTGTATTTATTCTTTTGTTTTACCCTTAATTGATTTGGATAAATGGTTTTGCCACACATTGTCAAAATCGTCGTTTATGTAAGTTGTTCTGGAAATAAAAAAATGAAAGCCTTTATTTCTCCAACGTGTGGAGGAGGCAGTGGCAGCGCCTGAAAGGTGAGTGGGCTTCAGCCCTCCCCACCCCCCCCCTCATATTTCAAGCATGTAAATCGCAGAATGCATCTTATAACCATGGGAAACTCTCCCCAATGCAAATTTCTTAATGCGGCCAATGAAATTTGTAGTGGCCTATTAAAAGTGTCAGGCACTGCAGTTACTGTCACGGCAACGCGTAATAGTCCTTGATAGTGGCCTTGAAATCTCTGCTCTGGTGTCAGCTGATGATTGTCTCATAGCTGAGAGCACGCTCTGTTCATGTGTACACGACAGAGAGATGCTGTTTATAGAGACAGTTCAGAACATAATGTGTTATAGGGTGGTTGCTGCTCCTGTCAGAGTTCCTCATCCTGTTACGTGCCACTGTAAACCATCTCCTTTTAGATAGTATTTTTAGTAGGCTACTCTTTACATAATTTCCCGCAGTATGTATCGTTATCTTTCTACACTGTGCAATGGTACCTCTACCGTTTGTACTATTCACTTTGGGTTTCTGTCTCGTAAGTTAGATATCAAATCGCTGTGGGAAATTAACACGTTCGATACATAAATAGAATTTCATATCGTTTCGTTAACAGTTAACGATACCTTGGAAGTTGGATCATGCTATATCGTACTGTCGGGCAGTGTCGGCACACTGTCGTGGCTCGTGCTGTGACCGCGACAATGTCATTCACCGAGCCACCGTTGTCAAGCTAAGTTACGGCTGGCGCTAATACTACCTGGAAGGCTGGAACTAACAATCATTGTAGCTAGGTAGCGCGCCGCATCCTGTGAAGTGAATTTGTCGCTGCGTGTTGTAGCCTACCGCTGTGTTTATAGTGAATTCTCCTCCTCAGAGCGCATTGGATAGGCCATAGGGTCGTGTTAATTTGGGTTCGCTCATGCGGCCCGCCTCATCCTATCATTCCTATGTAACCGCAACTGCTATCACTGTAACCATGAAAGCTGCAATCGCTGTAATCTCGACAACTGCCACCATGACCGCTGTAAGCGCAACTGTAACCACAATTTACTAGGCTACAACCGCGATAGGCCTAGTTGCAACCGCAACTGGAGCAACCATGACAGCTACAACCACTGTAACTGTAACTCTGCAGCCGCTGTAGTTGCAATAGCTGCAACTGCAAGTCTGCAATGGCGACCTCTGTAACCGCGACCCCCGGCAACCACAACCTCTGCTGCTAGGTCTACCTTTGCTTCCTCCCTCTCTTCACTGTATTTTCTTATGAATTTGTCTATTTTTTGGGAGCACAACAGTGCAACTCCACCCACCTTGCACGCAAAATTGACCCAATTTATTACGACGGTTGCGGGCACTTTCTGGTTAATAACTTTTTTCTATAAAAGTTACAAAGTTGAAACTTACAGTCAATAGGTACAGTGCACGTACTGCACCATCAAGCCTTTATGCATGCTAAAGCTGAGATTTCTATATCTACTAAGTTTTGCGGCTTGCGCAGCAAGTTGCGCTAGGCTATATCAAAGTTTGCAGGAAATGTGCAACTCCACCTGCCAACACGTTATATACCTATTGAAAACAATTTGCAAGTCCACCCATTCCTCATTTCATAGTGTGGCACCAGGGTGTAATTTAGATTTGGGACCCAGGATTGACCGGCTTGAATCAACTAGACCGGCTTGAATTATCTACACCGGCTTGAATTATCTACACCGGCTTGAATTATCTAGACCGGCTTGATTCATTTCATTTAGGCTACTCCTAGCATTGCAACTTCTGCTTCCATTATAACTACAGTATATATAAATAAACTAGGAGCTTCATGACCAGGGTGTAATTTAAGATTTGGGACCCAGAATTGACTGGCTTGAATCACCTTGACCGGCTTGATTCATATTCATTTAGGCTACGCCT
>LQNS02278097.1:28502768-28512892 GCA_001587735.2 Parhyale hawaiensis | reverse complement strand
ATCTTTACACAGATGTGGCGACAGAATTGAACAGCAAATTCTAAGTGTGGCCGCACTAACGCTTTGTACAAGGGAATGATGATGTCTTTGGACTTGTATTCAAAATTTCTGGTGATGAATCCCACTACTAGAAATTTATAGTAGTCTATTAGAGAAGTGCAGTGATACCCATATAGCTAAATCAGTCGGAAATGCATAGTTTTTGAGATATATGAATTTGAAGTTTCTATTGTTTTTCTATGGGAGAAAATAGCCGGTGTCATCATAGGCTTGCTAGCGATCTCATAGGAACCTTATTAACCCAATATAACCTAAGCCAACTCAATCTAACCTAAACTAATCCAACCTAACCTAACACAATGACTTCCAGCTTTCTGTTTACTGTGTTTACTGTGGGTAGAGCGCACTATGCAACCGCAAAAGCAATACAGCTGACACTGCTGCACCGCACGCTACGACCACACAAGGCACCCTTTGCTCCCAACCGATTCTGGTCTCACCTAACCTTATCCTGTACTGACCCTCTCTTCAACCTCTCATTACCTCTAACTTAACAGCGTCGCGCTACTTCACCTTTGACTCGATGGGTCCCTGGTCACTTCTGTGGCCTAGCCCGGTTAATTGCCGACCTGTTCACAGCAACATTAGGTGGCAAACACCGTGGCGAAGGATGTCCCCCAATAACTACAGTGGCACTTGTGCCCTTGTGAGGGGGATTGACTTCTTTATGAAGCCCACAGAGTCCTGTTTCTGCTCTACCTTCCGGGAGCCTTGTGGGGTCGTACTGCCGCAGCAGGTTAGGCTAAGGGAGGGATTACAAAGCGTGCCGTGCTTAGGTACTGACTTGATATAAGATACACAACATGCATGGACAGCTTGTAGCCCAAGCACCATGCATATTGATGCAATATATGATACACAACACGCACATGTAGCTGATATCTTATACACCTTCCAGTCAATCATTGCGGTTATCTGGTCGACCACAGTGGTCGATCAATATACCGCAATGTCCGACCAGTCGATCATTGCGGTTATCTGGTCGACCACAGTGGTCGATCAATATACCACAATGTCCGACCGGTCAATCATTGCGGTTATCTGGTCAATCAATATAGCACTACCGCAATGTCCGACCAGTCGATCATTGCGGTTATCTTGTCAACCGCTGTGGTAGATCACAAAACCATAGTATCCGATTGGTCAATCACTGCAGTTTTTGTGGTCGACCGATCGACCACAATGGCTGTTATGGTGATCGGAGACTAACGCCATCCTGAAACAAGAAAAGTACAAATGTTAGAATATGAAACCAAGTGCTAAAAGGTGCGCCAGCTAACTACAATGAACTTTAAATAATCGTGGTTCAAAAAAAAATAATTTTGAATTTTGATATGAGACTAAAGACTTGCATGTTTTTTGTCTGCAATGTCCGATCACCCTCCCCCCAGAGCAGATGCTAAGTGGACTCATGAAAAAATTACCAAAAGCTAGTCCAATATGTGTACTACGATGTCTAACACTGATATTATGACTTTAATGCTAGCAAACCCCTCAAAAAAATTATTTCCAGAGAGTGGTAGTTTTCATAATACCAAAAAATAGGCACATTTTCATGCAATTTTCCCATATAAAAAATTCCTAAACTTGGAGTTTGGGGAATTGCAATTTAAGACTTGCAGGACATAGTAAGCATTTCTTTGGCTACAATTTGAGCCCCTAGCTGATCTTTCTAGCATCAATGGTTTGTCTTGCTTTAGTTTTTTATTGGAGGGGTGTAAAAGTGATCAGAGACTAATGCCTCTACCCTATAGGCCTATGCGGTCCAATTCTTACCAAAAATACAGGAAATACTGGAGTGAATATCTGCACAATTAAATTTACTTCATAGGGACACTGTTTCCAATAGAAAAAACTATACCTAGCTACTTATAACCAGAAGAAACATTTTTTTCATAGATTATTCCCTTTCCACATATGTCTATGTACATGTATAGCTATTTAGTTTGTTTAAACTGTGTCATTTTTTGGTGCCATCTTTTTCTGGGGGCTTCCATCTTAATAACTCATGTTTGAAACCAGATGTGTTTTATGCTTGTTGTAGAAGAGGACTATACATGCCACAAGATGTAAGTTTCAGATTTGTGCATGGCACTGCATGCTTTCATGTTTAGGTAGCTACCTAATACAGAATGGTTCCATTCTGCCAGCTAGTCCTAAAGATCCTGTTCACTCTAGCTGATGCTATATCAAGTAGTTTTGTAACTACAGTATATACCTAGCTACCTATGTAGCTATTTAAGATAAACCTGCACATAGAGCTCATGAAGGTTTGGTGCGTCTATTGCAAACATTATTCTCATGGTTGTATTGTTAGACTGCTCTGCTTTCAGGTAGCTACCATAGGTACCTACCTAGGTTGCATATATCTGCTTACTATTAATCACCTTCACATCTTGTGCAGTGTACACTACAGAGTTAGTTATATCAGTCACAATGTCATGCATTGCTTCTCTTCACCGAGTGAGCCATGGCCTTGCTCTCAGACAAGGCCTCCTTTATGCTGGAGCGTCTATGCTCACTGGTCAGACCCGCACCAGTTCTGGCAGCACCTCTTCTATTGCTCACACGCTCAAAGTTCGAGAAGATATAAAAAAGAAAAGGGAAACTGCTATTCTGGGTGGTGGCATGAAAAGGATAGTCACACAGCATAAAAAGGTAAAAACATATTGTAGCTATTTCTTCCCAGTAATAGCTACAGATAGAAAACATATCTAACATAGTTATAAACTAATGTGTTTCTACCTTCTTCATTCATATTAATATGGTTAACTGCCTATTTGTCTCACAGCTTTATGAACTCAAGTGGTTATTAAGATGTAATGTAAGTTCCCTAATAGACTACGAATTAATATTATTTTCATCTTCATATTGCACTGTGCATGTAAGCCATAAGTGTATCAATTTTGGCATCTGTAGCTATCTCATCTTGGTTTCATTTCCTTTGTGTTCTATTTGTAAGGTAACATGTTTAGTACCCATCCACTTGACATTAAAAAACTTCCTGTGTGAAAACTAGCAGTGCTAGAGAGCCGTAGATACCGTAGGCTTAAACTGTAGGCTAAGTAGTGCAGCACAAACCCTGAAAATGACGGGCGAAAAAATAAAACACAAAAAAGTGGTGGTTGTTTTCACATTTTATTGTGAAAAAAATGTGAAAACCACCACCATTTTTTTTTTTTCGTCAGTTTTAGAGATGGTGCAGCACTACTTAGCCTACAGTTTAAGCCTATGTATGTCTTTCGAGCACTGTTAGTTTTCACACAGGAAGTTTTTTAGTGCCAAGTGGATGGCTACTAGCATGGTGGATGGGTACCTACTAGACATGTTGCCCTATCATAGGTAGGCCTAATTCTTACTTGATTGATGCATAGGGACTTATATAAGTACAGTAGCATTTAGCTATATTTATCATGTGCATATCTACACCACTGCACAGCAGTGTGTGGTTTACGTGAAACTATTGTAACTTTCTTCCCATCACGCTGTTTTCATTTTTAAGATTATATTGACTCGTTTTAGTCTAGGACTGTTAGATGTACAGTTTTCCTGTGCCTAACTCGTTAATTGTGGCGTGACCCACCAGTGTACATGAAGGATATTCTTGTAGTGTGCATGACCCACCCGTGGTCACAAGCACTGTTTTTAAGTAACAACGAATATTATCAGATTGAACTATACAAGCACATTAATAGTATAGATTTTAATGAAATGTTTCCACATTTCAATGCTGATAATTACTATGTAGGACATGTTATTATAAGATATTAATATCCTACAATATCCAATGTCCTGGATGGCTCCAGGCAAACTGATCTGATGAGACTTGGCAACTGCCACAATGCAGTAGTCAATACCCTCTATTCCAGTGCCGCAGTTAACGTGTTAATAGGTAGCTACTTAATAGATACCTACAAATAGCCTATGTCAGTCAGTATCAGGGTTGTAGAATTGAAGGTCCCACTAAAAGTCCTGGGAGAAGCACATTTTCAATTCTAACTATGACTTCTTGTTCCCACAAACTTCCAACTCCTTACGACTGCAACTCCTAAATGAAATTTACACCTACCGTAACTATTTTTTATTTTCAACTACTGGGACGAGCAGGTGTCGCATTCTACCTTTGATCCCTTGCTGCACCAAGAATCCACCTGCTCCCCTATATCCCATTTTCATAGTGTGCCATTACATTGAATTAATTTATTGACTAGCATTTCATGCAAGCTGTTGTACATGTGAGTGTTTTAGCAGCTAATCGTGTGTTCTGTTTCTAGGGCAAATTAACTGCAAGAGAACGTCTGGAACTGCTATGCGATGCCAACTCCTTTAATGAATATGACATGTATGCAGAGCACAAGTGCAGTGATTTTGGTATGGATAAAGAGAAAGTAAGTGTAACAACAGACCTACAGTTCCATTATCTGGAGAATGTAACTAGGTACATGAATATTGTTTGTCTTTTGTTGACTGCCTAAAAAGATCAATATTTGTATTGTCAGTTCCCATATGCAATAGCTAGTAGATGTATCATAGAAGATTATTTTATTCCTAAACTTTTGAAACCCCTGGTGCTATATGATGCATTTTTTTTATTTGTGTGATACCTGTGCATTCCCATCACCTAGCTAAAAATATATAGGTATATTACAGTATACATAGTTACTTCCAGTAGTTTGTGATATGAAGATGATGAGTTTCCATCGCACATTTTGTTGTAACTGCCGTATATTTTACCCATTTTCTGGCTAGCATTAGGAAGTAGCTATTTATATTGTTAGGAAAAATTTGAATACCAACTTAAAAACGCTAGCATTGCCCCAAGACTGGCTAATATTGTGCATCATACTTGCTCCACCGGCAGTCATTTTACTATATAGCTAGCTAGCTAATTTGTTAAATTTCTTATTGTGGCGAACTAAATTATTTAGTTTGTTTTACTAATGATCACTTTCATATAAGCACAGTTCAAGCTTCAGGACATTGTGTGTAGCTTCTCTCAGTTTGTATGCTGTTAGTAGTTTCATTCATTAGACTCGTCTTTATTAAAAGTTACAGTATTTTGTTTTCACCAGTGTTAAAATATCTGTAGTTACTTGGCTTCAGTACGGTGAATATGACGTTGTCATTAGCTATAGGTTGGTAGTCCTGAGCTGAGAGATAATATTTTTGCAAGTTTTTTTCTGTGGCTAGCCTATCCTATTGTCACGTCCCAGTTTCTGACCTTGAATTGTTGGAGCAGCGTTCCCCAATTCCCAAAGATAATGGAGTGCAAGCTCAGTGTAAAAAATGTCCCAAATCACTCAATGGAAAGAAATTATGGACAAATCCTGCATCAACTCGCCAAGGAAATTTTAATCTTTAAATACCAATGGAAAGGGGAGAGAAAAATATCGAAAAACAGACACTGAAAACCGAAAATAAGATAAAAATACAGTACGTTGAAAACCGAAAATAAGATAAAAAGACGTTGAAAACTGAAAACAAGACTTAAACTAAGGCTAGCTCTCAAACTGGGGTTCCAGTATGTATTGAAATGGATGCGATGTTTTATCTTCATGAAATGGGGAGCGGCGTCTACAGGGGCTTGTGTGGGTTACCTTAGCCATTAAGTAGGCGTTCTGTCTGTCTTTTGTGCCCACTTTGCTTCCTTCCATTGCCATACTCTTGCTGATCTTTTTTCCTGTTCTTCCTCTTCTTTCCCGACATTCTGTTCCCATGCGCGTTGATCCTGTGCGGGAACACCCTCGTGCATGGGTTCCACATGTCTATCGACATACTATATGTCCCTTCTTTCTTCCTCTGTGACATCGTCTTCGTGCGGAAACGGAGGCTTAAACCTTGGACTGTAGCTAACTACCAAATTAGCTCATGAACTGCGTTCCAGAAAACATTGAATACTGAGGCGAGGTTTCACCATACATCTTTATAAAGAAATTAACTCACAAACTAGGTTCTGTAACTTTAAACATTCGGAGTCATGTTTGACTTTAATATATATATATATATACTCGGTGCAGTACCCAGGTGACAGTGTCGTGACGGGCTGGGGCCTCATCAATGGTAGACTCACCTACCTCTTCAGTCAAGACTTCACGGTATTCGGTGGTTCGCTCTCTTCTATACACGCCAAAAAAATTTGCAAAGTAAGTGCAATAGGAGTTACAGGGCAGTGACTTTTGTGATATCTTGGAAGACTGTACTGATGAATCTCTTCCGTTTATAATAGTAAAAAGCGCCTTACGTCTTTGTTAACGTTGCTGGTGAGAGATAACTAGGTACTATGTAGCTACCTATCTTCGAACCAATAATTGTTGATCTAATAGATCCGGAAGTGATCCGGTTTCTAATGGGATAAACTGTACTGATGGTTAGGTTGTCTGTCGAGTAGAGTAGCATATGAAAATGTGTATTTCACATGACTTGTATCATTTGAAATATTTATATCACTTCTTCAGAGATGAAGTTATTGTTGGCGTAGAAAATTTAGTCAGCAGTGCATATTTTAATTTGTATGACTATAAATTAGTTTTAATTGAAAACGTTACACAATTTGTGAAGATACTTTGATATAGGCCTACAGGTAGTTCTATAGCTAGGCTACCTCATATATAACCCGGCTAATAGTAACTGTGTCTCTTCAGTAGCTACTAGCTAAGGCAAGTTTCCTGTGATGATGATGATGATCAGGTTTCTGTTCGTAGCAAATGTGTGATTTTTTTTTTTCAGGAAAATGCAATGGTTAACTTTATTTTTCTCAAAAATGCAATGGTTATCTTTATTTTTCTCTAAAATGCAATGGTTATCTTTATTTTATCGAAAATGCAATCGTTACTCATTTTATTTTCAAAGCAATTACAATGGTTAACTTTATTTGCATGGAACTGCAATGGTTTTCTATTTAAAGAAATTGCCGTGGCTATATCTATTTTAATGAAAGGAAACTGTACGATAATAACAGTTTTTGTTGCTGTACTTGCAAGTTTCGCTCTCTGATTAATAATTAAACTTTGCTTAGATCTAAGATTAAGTTGATCTCCATCTGAAAAATAAATTTTACTCAAAGCTCTATGCTTCCTGTTACAGATTATGGATGAAGCGCTACTGGTCGGCGCCCCCGTGGTGGGCCTCAACGATTCTGGCGGTGCCCGTATCCAAGAAGGTGTTGAGTCTCTCGCGGGCTATGCCGACATTTTCCAACGCAATGTATTGAGCTCGGGAGTTGTACCGCAGGTTTGTGTGTAGTGTGACTGAGCCAAAAAATTGGCTTCGAACAACGAGCTGCCCTCTCTGTACGTGTAGCAGGTCCCTTTGTTTTTTTTTTCAGTCTGTAAGGTCATAGTCGATTTTACAAAGGTTTAAGTTTGCCCTAACACATGATGCGCCGATGTCTGCAGGATCGCTTTCTATATAATAGTTTGGGACTGTCGAACCCCTGCAGCATCCGGCGCTTGGCAGGCACATCTATGAGCAGCCCAGCTCGTGAAGTACGGTCTTTTGAATGCATTACTTTCTTCGTGTTCGCATCAAGGTCCCATCTCGAATCGGCTAAGCAGAGTAACAAGTATTTTGTCTGGCTAACACGGGTCGAAGGACGTCGTACTTTGGGTATTTCAAAGAATATTAAAGAGCTATTCTATCATTAGACCAGTCTCTTGATACAGGGTCGAATTTCATTGCTGAATAATGAATTCGAATATCATTACTGTTTAATGTACCTATAGCTGTTTGTACCTTTGGAATGTTTGATTTTTTCTCGTCTCTGGTTTTCTATCGGTGCTACTGTGAATGACAAATTAGCCTTTGGAGTGTTTTAATAACCCCTTTGCTCCGAGATGCAGACAATAACCACAGTCAGTGTGAGTGATCCAAATACATAGCTACTCGTAGCAAAGAGGCTGACTTGTTTGACACTTTATTATTGATTAGTAGACTCGCATCCCTAGCTAAAGTCGCAGGCTTTAATACAATATGGTTTCCTAGTCGTAAGTTTGTTGGCGTTTAGCTATCCGATACCACTCTCTCTTTACTCGTAGGCAGCCGATAAACGTCGATTAATTTCCTGTTGGTTTAACCCATCTACTAACCTGTAGGTTACTGTAGCCAGGCTTTGGGATGTCTTTCCTTCGTGCCTACTTTGCTTCCTTCCTTTTTCATACTCGTCCTAATGTAACTTCCGCTTCTTTCTTGACTTGCTGTTTCCTTGCGCGTTGATCCCTTATGGGACCACCCTTTTGTGTGGAGTCCCCATTTCTGTCGACATTTTGTGTCTCCTTCTTCCTTCCTCTGTGAGATCGCCTTTGATTTGGGTGTGGATGCTCCTGCTATTCAAGATAATATTCCCTTCACTACAGGTTTGTCACAGGATAGCTCTCCCTAGTTACTAACCAGTTGGCTCTCCCTATAGCCGTCACCCCATTGTAAAGGAGCAAATCTGTTAGCCAAGTTGTTACCCTCATTTGTTAGCTACTATATATTATGAATTTAATATTAATTAGGGTATAGGTATATTAATAACCAGGTATATTGCATCAGCTCTTATTTTATGCTGATTTGATATTGTATAGCGGTTGCCTTCTGGCCTCAGATCAGCGTCATCATGGGTCCCTGTGCCGGTGGTGCTGTATACTCCCCCGCCCTGACGGATTTCACCTTCATGGTACAAGACTCTTCTTATCTCTTCGTCACCGGACCCGATGTCGTGAAGACCGTCACCAACGAAGACGTTACTCAGGTATTGAATGATGTATGCGTCTTTGAAATAAATTTTTATGGGTGACGGCTGTGCTATAGCTGGCTGTAGACAGACCAGTTTGCCCATTCTTAAGAGCAGCCGAGACTCACGCTTCGGCCCTCAATGAGCTATTGCCATTATGTGAAAATCATTTAGACATCTGAAGAAGAAAAGAAGACAGTGGTCTTAGCCAAGGAAGTGATCGTGCAAGCATGATTATTCGCTGCTGATCCGCGGATTTCGGAGACGTTAAGCTGGTTGGAACATGAAAGACGGATTAGGGTGACATAAGTCACATTCATAACTTGTGATCAGAGATCCATCCCCTCACGGCTTAAGAAGAACCACTGGTCGTAGGGTTTGGTTAATTAGCTAAGTTCACCTGTCCTGTGTTATGGGCAGCAACACCCCAAGGCGGGTCCTCATAGTTCCCTCCGCCAAGGAGGTTATGTTTTGGTCGTGTTTGTCTGTCACCAGGATAACTCAAAAAGTTATGAACCGATTTGGACGAAATTTACAGAGATTGTTTGGCATGTTAGGAGGAACAGTTGAATAACTTTTGGTGAAGATATGTCCATCCGTTTGTTTGTTTGTCTGCCTCATTTTTCTAAATGCCATAACTCATGAAGTTATGGATGGATTTTTATGAAACTAACATGAGTTGTTAGGTATACAGTAAAACCCCTCTAATTCGCACAGCACGGAGGGAAGGGGGTGACGGATTAGCGGGTATTTCGGATTACCGGGGTACTTACAAATCCGAAAAAACCTTTATTCCGCACTAGTACGGATTATAGAGAGATTGTCCGTACCTTCTGCGCAGCACCTCGCGCAGATTTTTCGCCCATCACCTCTTTTATCCGAAAAATGAGAAGCGCCTTGCACGGATTACAGAAGTATTTGTAGGAACTCCGTACTTTACCCCATTAATCCGAAAAATGCTCACTTGTTCAATGTTCAGATAGCATTTCGAACAGTAATGAGATGTTCGGATTAGGGAGGGTTTCGGAATATTGAGGTGCGGATTAGAGGGGTTTTACTGTATAACGACAAGTAAATCACCAAATTTTGGTAATGATCCGTTTGTTCGTTCGTTCTTTGGCACTGTTTTTAATTTTATGCTTGTTAGCACAATAACTCAAAAAATAATTAATGGATCTTGCTAAAATTTATGGGGATTGTTGATATTGTTGAAAGACATAGATGATTAAATTTTGGTGCAGATCGCTTTGTTTGTTTGTATGTTTGACTCATGTTTGTAATAACGTTTGTTAGCATCATGACTCAAAAAGTTATGAACGGATCTTCAAGAAAATTGCACAAGCTGTTATCA
>LQNS02278097.1:28460972-28472799 GCA_001587735.2 Parhyale hawaiensis | reverse complement strand
ATAACGCAGTCCCTGCTGGTGTTACTGGATCTCATTAAAAAGAAAGCCATGTAGACCACTAGGCAGCGGTTACGTGCTCTATGGAGATAATTCGCTGCTGATGCTCCCTTGGACGCCAGCTGCGACCCAACACAGCAAACACAGCATTGTGACTCCTCACACAAGAGACGGGACGTCACCCGAAGATGCACAAGGTAGCTCTTGCAAGGATGAACTGATGCACGCGTTGGTAAAAGTCAGACTCTTTCACTTCAACTTGCAGATTACAGAAGCCTTGGATAAATTGTATTTTATTCCCACGTCTCCCAGTCTTCTCCCTGGAAAAAAAAGACATGCAAGTCTCAGAAATAAATATCGTCCGACATCGTATTTGCAAAAGCAATTTCTTCATTGGGTCACACTACAGATACAAACTGGAGGCTACGTACACGTTTGTATGCACCGGTTAACCTTTAAATTAAGTCAATCATCACTACAAAAACGGCAAGTGCACCAGTCAACAAGACACGGTTTTTGCACACCAGGATCTAAACTTCGACCAGAAGCAATTCACCCATTCTTCACTGACAAAGATTTGTGACACCACCATCACTTGAACTAAACCCAGTGGACGTCACCTTATGGTCCATCCTTGAGGCCAAATCGCTGAAAGACCTAGTAGTGTTAGTAATACATCGACACCCAGTGCTTCGGGCTTGTGTGTCAATGTCGAGCCAAAAACTGTTGATATTGATTACAGAACTCCGTTGACTTACCAAAGTATTCATCATAAAACATAGAAATAATTGTGTTGGTAAAATTTTCAAACTGGCACAACGCACTGGATTCTTTTGCAAGCCCAAATGAGCCTGATATTAACAACTGGAGTTGACGGCAGCGTGGCTCTATACCGCTTCAGCGCTCCTTACAGTCTAAATATTCTCCATCAAATTACGCTGGGTCGGAAACTGCTTCAAGGCTTCAACATTATATGCACGTCCACAGCACTTCTCTCAGTACCACAGACGTAGCTTTATTTGGGTGCAAGTCGAGAGCCTCGGGAAGTCTCAATCGAGTAGCGGTAGTCGACCATAAAATCTACATGATTTACAGTCACCACATTTGGGGGGAGGTCGTCCTTCCTTCAGAAAGTTATAACTCTTGTGGGTAGCTACAGCTTGGTCTACACATACAGACTGGCAGGCAGCAGGATGACACTGTAGATCAGAGAGCTAATAAGTGGCTACTCACTCAACAAGCTCATAAAAAGAGTGACTACTGATCCTGTAATAGGAGTTCTTTTTGAAGCCAAGTACTTCTGCGCTCACGCAACACCAAAAATTAATATACAGTTACAATTTGGATGATATAAGCCCTACGCTACATATAGGCCTAGCTCAAAGCCAACTCATACTGTTTTGTATTATGATAATTTTTTGTTACTTTAACAAGCAATGGCGCTTCAAGACACGAAAAGGAAGGGATAGTTAAAGTGTCATGGATTGGCTTAGTCAAGGTAATGATAAGCTTAATTTAACTGGAACTTCAGTAGACATTGACTTCACCACATTGAATCGTGTTGTAGCTACGTGCTAAAAGCAACTTGATTACATTTGAGACGGTTAAAAACTGCACTTTATAGAGCAATTTTGAGTTTTCAGAAGTCTCTAGGGTTATTGATTTTGCGCTAACGCCTGAAACTCGATTCAGCGAGTCATAGCCAGCGCACATGTCTGAAATTCCACACAAGTCAATCCTAGTGCACTTAATTTCATCGGTCAATAGATGACGTCTGTAGCACGTCAAGAACAATGTGGAACCCAAACACGGAGAAACGTAGCATGTGGGAATAGCAATAGTGACAGAAGAGGAAGCACATAAAACGATTGTTAGCATGAGAGGGAAAAGAAAAGCGTGAAAGGCGGCATAGAATGAAAGGTCGGGCTGAACGAATGTTTGAACTCTGAGAAAGTAACGAAATAATAGCATAAAAAATTAGAGCTACACAACAAGAGCGAAAACCTCCGCAAATAGGGCAATGTTAAAAGAAAATAGTACACAGATCGACACACAAGCGGACTGACAGATCATCACCAAAACATAATCACCCGTTCCTGGTGACATCTTCAAAAGTTCCTGTAAATTTCATCACGATCCTTTCAGAACTTTTTGAGTTATGTTGCTAACGACAAACACAGACAACCACCCGGGCGAAGGTAACTAAGAAACATTACCTTAGGTTTGTCCGGGGTAGTACCATCGCTGGAGGGCGACTTGGCATCTTCTATAGAGGCAACACCGCTATCACTTTCCTCTGTTGCATCTACCTTCTCCCACTCGTCCTCGTTACTGTCACCTGCAAGCCACCACATCGTCAAAAATAAGAGATGAAGTTTCATTCAGATAATTGCAGTGAAAAAATCGAAATGGTACGATAACGACAGCTGAATAACGAGAATCTCAAATACTTATATACACCAGCATAACTGAGGCATGGAAGTTGTCATCTTTTTGCATTGTACATCCAATATCAAATATAACAACACTGAAAAACTTGGTTTTATAAGTGTCCCTTTATGCTCTGGCACGAATCCATAAAATTAAAAATTTGTTCGTGAGCACTACGGTACCGTATTAGAAACGCAAATAAATCAAATACTCTTGATTTAAAGATGTGAGACTGGGTTTCCATACAAGTAACAATATTCAGAGCCAGTGTCAAAGACTTCTTTCGTAGGGAATCCTTCAGCAAGTTGCATTACAAAATTACATGTGCCTCACCAATGCAATCATTGCCAAATTTTATGTTCACAAAGAACAGTTCTACAAGAATATTACTTTGGATAGGCGTGTTCACTGATAAAATGCAGAACAAAGTTAGGGAGAAAGATGGTGTGGACAAGTGCTAGAGGCTGGGAATTAAGTAGTTAGCTGATTGATGCATTATACCTCGCAAAAGATTTGAAAGCTAACAAAAATTGCATCAAACGTGAAAATACGCGCTGCACCACGCATAAAGGGATATCAAGTTAATGCACTTCAGACTTTTTCTATCCACAAAGGAATGACGGAACAAATTCGAGGAAGCAGTACAAGGAAGAAGATATAGCTATACCTAACAAACGTGCCATCGATTTGGGCAGTTCCATCCAGACAAGGTAAGGTAAACAGGCGTATCTCGATGGAACTTCCCAATCATGTCAAATCTACACAACCGGAAATGAACCGTTCAGTGATAATGTCAAATCTACACAACCGGAAATGAACCGTTCAGTGATGATGTCAAATCTACACAACAACCGGAAATAAACCGTTCAGTGATACCTTCCTTAATCAATTAGGTGCCTAAACTAAGTGAACATTCACATGTAACATCTGAAAGCAACAGAGTATCATATCCATGGGAGAAAGGCACCATTTCTAAAACTAAGGGAGCTACAACTATAGGAAGCAATGTACATTAGGAAGACACAGCAGGATTCGGAGAAAACAGAGATGATACAAACAGTCATCTATGCAGAGAAACTAGGACTATTAACCGTTGCCCTGCTATCCGCAAGCTACTTAATAGGCAAAAATATGTACACTTGCACGGTAACGAACAACAGAAGTTTTACGAGCATACTTACTTTACAAGTATATACAAAAATAAAACTTAACACACGATGAAGTAGCTACAACAGAAGTTTACGTAGCACCAGCATCCACAAGAGAATCCCATCCAGCAAATAACACAAGGAGCGACTTCAATGAAGCAGTTCACAGCATAATCCTCAGGTCATGCTGACCTCGCTACAAGAGCTTTTCCCGTAGAAATGCAATATGACAAAGAACCAATATAGCAAAATAACACAGCTTGGTATGAATAGGGCTAACCCCTTCACTACGTGTACTGGTGATGGCTACAGCCGCAACTTTTGTACCTACTTCGTTCACGTTGCGCAATGAAGGGCTGTTTGGGGAAGCGGTCCGCTGGCTGCCAAATGCAACCAATGTTCTCGCCCTCAGCAAAAATTCAGCTAGACTAAAATAGATGCGACTTCGTAACTGTAGCGTAGAGGTTAACGCTATTCACACCAAAATGTGTTTTCTTGCTTCGAATGGTCTTTGACCTATTGTATTCCCTCAGGAAAAAACCTTTGTACCGAAATAGCCACGAAAAATTCATATAGCGGGTTATTCCCGAACTTGTGGTTATGTAACCATCTGGAAATAAGACTTAAAACATAACAGAAGGCAATAAAGGAATTTTGTCACAAGAAAATGCCTTGCCGTCATGCAGCCACAGACGAGCTGTAAAGGAGGTAACAATCCAGGAATGAGAGACGGGAAAGGTCTTAGCCTGATCACGATGCCAAAAAGTTCACAGACTGATCACGATACCCTCACTGCATATATTCAAATGAACCAACCTAATAATTTCATTTCGTGCCCCTGAAGATCGATGTACAGTACTTGTTTCACGTTGATATATTGTTTATATCTCTGAAGTTAGATTGTGGTGATACAAAAATGATCAACAAAGGCGTTGGTCTTCTGATGACCTTTCAATGGTACATTCTCAGTGGATATTAAATGGTTGTTATTTCTAGCCGAGTATAAAGAGCCAAACGATGACTCTCACAGTGGTTATAAATCATGTACTATTGCTATCTAATAGATACCAAAAACAGATGCCTACGGTTCTAGAGAATTGCTCTATCAACAGAAGTATTTGAAGTGTCAAGACGGTATCCACTTCTACAGAAAACGAAGATCTTACTCAAGCAAACGACATTCAACTAACATTCGACACGCCAATATGCACGACTGAACGGTTAACACTAGTCACATGTTGCAGAAGTAGCCTGTGCTACTCGAGTTTCATTGTAAAATTGAAATTATGGGAGAATGTAGGTGTACCCTTGTAAGTCAAGGCTTTCACATCGGCTGACAAAACATCCCATGTCGATCAAATTGGCAAGTATCAACATCACGTTGCTACTGGAGCTGAAAGATCTGCTCCCAATTTCTAATAGTTCAGTTGAGAATTTTATCTATTTGATAGCTGAAAGGAAAACAGCTGCGGCTGAATAATATAGCTATACCTTGTGACGATGATGGAAAGAATGGGAGTGGGCGTTTTTACAGCAAGGCTCTTGAGAAACAGATGTAAGATGGATAATAGGAGAGATGAGAAAAGCAGGATGCTCGAAAGAAACTGTATTAGAATGCAGACCTTAGCCACCATTCACGTGAAGCTGATCGCAGTATCATGCTCACATGAAGCTGGCTATTCCAGTTATATACGAGGGATTGTGTGGCATATTCAACGTTAATAAACATGCGAGGGAAGCGCTTAGATGGTGTAAGCCATGCAAGAGCACAGCACCAGGAAGGGAGTCCGGAGTTAGCTGACCCGTAACGACCGAATTACCTGAAGACAAGGAGTGAGGAGCCGAACTTTCGGGACCATAGGGCCGCCGG
Source organism: Parhyale hawaiensis (assembly GCA_001587735.2). NCBI lineage: Eukaryota > Metazoa > Arthropoda > Malacostraca > Amphipoda > Hyalidae > Parhyale > Parhyale hawaiensis. The sequence continues at coordinate 28,467,354 of LQNS02278097.1, read as the reverse complement.
ATGTTAGGGAGGACCTCATGCAGGTCAACATCTATGTCGTCCTCCAGCACAACTACTGAACCTTCGTTAGTCAAATAATTTGGAGAAGGCGAGTAAGGATTAGCGAGTGAGCAGTCATCAGACAAAATAGATGCGTGCAGTTCATGAGCGATAGATACATTGGCACGACGAGCTACGCCGCACATTGGCACAATATTGGACTGTCCAATAATGGTGTAACTGGACGGCTCGAGAGCGGGCATTGGTCCAGTGAGCGGTACGGTTTTGTTTTTGGCACGGGCAGACTTACTGCTTTGGCTCTTGGCAGGTGATGAGGAGCCGGGCGTAGCGGCGGCCGGTTTCTTGGTGGACTTAGCTGACTTTGCCTTTTGCGCCGCGGTTTGCCTCATCTGCTGGGAAGGAGTCGTGCCCTTGACCGACCCTTTTTGGGGCTTTGCAGCAGGACGATCCTGAGTCTTGGAATTTTTTCTGGCAGATTTAGGTTGTTCCATCTGAGGAAGGGCAGTGCTTGCAGGCGCAGGCTTGCCTTCGTCAGGTACGGTAGTCTTAGGGGCAGTAGTGACGGGGGCAGTGGTGGCAGTAGCAGTAGAGGCTGCAGTCATAAGCTCCTGCTCATACTGCTGCAGTAATTGCGTCTGAACATCCTCAGGAATGTCCACATCAGCGCCGATGGTTTCGTCTGTGGTGAGAAGTAAATGCCTAAAGCAGCTCAGCAAGTGGACGAGACTGCATTTGCACGTCTCATCCACTACTCCATATACAAGAGTAGAGAAAAGCCAACGTCAGTACATTACTCGAGAACTGCTAATGGTGCAACACAGCCAGTTCGATATTATTAATTAGTACGCTGTGTACAGAGAGAAAACAGAATCAACTAGAGCACTCTGAGAGCGCATACCTCCGCCAAGCAAAGCAAGGTTCAAATTGGTTCTGAAACTATGATTTTCTTTTTATCAGCACAAAAATACAGTCATTTGTGCTTTTTGACAGAAATAACAGCTTAGGTACGTAAATTTCCAGATGACCTGTTCATAACCTTTAGAGTTATGTTGCCAACAAATTTTCTGACAAACATTACTCAAACAGATCAGCTGATCATTACCAGACTTTGATCGTTTGATATACCTAACAACACTTGTAAATTTCAAGCACATCCACTCTTAACTTTTGAGTTATTTGCTAACGAACATAAAGTCAAACACAGGGACAGGCACACAAACATACAGATCATCAGAAAAATTTGGTCATTTACTCTTCGCAACATAGGTAACAACGTGTGTAAATTTCATACAAATTCATTCATAACTTTTTAAGTTATGGTACTAAGAAAAAAATATGCAGTCAAACAAATGGTTGAACGGATCATTACCAACAGTTAATCATGTTACTCTTAACATGCCTCTATAGAGCCGGACCATTTTATCAAGGCAATTCGGCCGTGGTCAAATTCCTGTAGTATAGCGTTGCCAATTTTATGTGTATTTCTCATATTTTGTTCGACCCATATCTTAGCCCCACCCACTACCTGTAGCTATATAGAGAAAGCTCAGAACTATCCACAGATTTGGCACTGCAATTGAGGAATTTGATCATTATCAAACTACCTTGATAAAATGGTCAGACTTTAGCTAACAATCCCTGCAAATTTCATAAAGATTTGTCAATAACTTTTTGAGTTATCTTGCTACAAAGAGACAGACAAACTCGACTAAAAACAAACTTCCTTGGCGGAGGCAATAGAAGCGTGGGTAAACACCGGCGCTCAGGAAGGTTAATCAAGGAGTTAATGGGAAATTTCGGCCATACCTTCATTAATAGACCAATCAAACTGTTTGTTACTGAATATTATATATGGCAATGTCATGACGCAGGCTTCAGAGTTTTTAATGCAAAATAGCCATGTAATGGCAGTAATAATGTCCGTGATAATACAATTTATTGAACTAGTCTCGTCAACACCAGTTTTACATACAATTTATCCCACACTTAATTTTTGAAATAGCCCTAGTAGCACAAGTGTCACCGAAGAATATTTACATATACAGTATATGAAGACACACATACGTAAAACAAAGAGAACGATCTTACAAGAGCTTCTTCTTACGTAAAACCCAAACTATTATTACAGCCTTGCAGTGAAATAAGGATGAAATTTTTACAAAAATATAACAGAGAGCAAGATCAAGTCGTGACACACTCCGTTGGGGCAACCACGAGTCCTACTCTTAACCAAGTCCTGTGAATATCAAGATGAGACCAAAACAGAAAAATAGATGAACGTTACTACAGAGAACAATTCTGCACTGCCTGGACAGATACAACTGGCATAAATTATAGATTCAAACTGAAGCATTTGTCTTTAGGACAATTATAGCCATTTGGCTAGTGTTATGGCACAATTCAAATTGCCATTATCTGCAGTTAAACTATAGCCTCTATATAACAGTGGTACTGCACACTTCAAATTGAAATGTTTAGCAGTAGTTCGAGTATGGCCTCAAAGACAGTTGTACTGCTCAATTCATATAAGTATAGTTAATACCATTTTAGCCTCCAAGTCAGTTGTAGACTACTGCCCAAAAGCTGGCATCCACTGACCATATATCAACGCGGCACATCGAAAATTTCAGTTGGAAATGTCCAGCGTTATTATTAATGAGTAGTTGCAAGCTTCCATTTCCGTAACTAAGGCGACTTAGGCTAACAGAGGAAGAAGGAAGGGACATACAGTACGTCGATAAAATCTTTAAACCCATACACGAGGGTGTTCCCACACAGGATCAGCGTGCATGGGAACAGAAAGTCGGTGAAAGAAGAGGAAGAACAGATGAAAGTATGACCAGTTGAAGTATCAAATCAGAAGGACGCAACATGGGTACGAAAGACAGGCATCCACAAGGCCTATCTAATGGCTAAGGCAACCTGCAAGGCCCTCTGAGGGGGCCCTGCACCCCAAACATAAAACGGGCGAACATAAACTAACGTAACCCTTTGGCGCATCCTATGTCCCGTGAGGAGATGACGTCTAGTGACTGTTAACTGCAGGGTGTTGGCACTATTGCAGTTGAGAGTAATATCGGAGATGGAATTAAGTAAGTTTGCTGTTCTATAAGAGACTAGACGACCCGTGACCCGTTGGGTCGTCATCACGATCGTCTTTGCTTTCGCAAAAAAAGCAGGCGTTATTTAGCTGGGCATAGACCACCCACTATTCGGTCGTCCTCTTCTGCCCGTCAAGGAGCGGCCTCTTCGGTTCACTATCAACAGATTCTTTGCTTTACTAAAGAGTATTCAACACCCAGGTTGTAAGCAAAGTCAAATTATTATATGTTACGTATGTGAGTCGTATTGTCCGTGGAACCGACGAATTGATCATGCCCGTTCTTGAGGCCCAGCTCAGTTTAACTTCCGTATCACAGATACAATTGAATTAAAGAGCTAATGATTCCATGGAGAGAATACCACTGCCCCCCCCCCCCTTCAATACCTCGAATTTCTTCTCGTGTAAAAGTGAAGATGTGCCAAACAAGACACAAATAAATAAACAAGCAAGACCGGTTCACAGACTTTTAGTATAATATAGATAGATAGATGCTCACCATATGATATCGACAGTCCTGGCCCTAAACCACAGTTCATTTACAGAAAATAGTTGTGTCAAATTTGGGTGCACGCGCTGCCCTCCTAAATTTTCAGGTATGTGACGTCAAAATTACGTCACGCCACTGTGGAAATATCAGAGATTGGTCGCTGCAACAGTGACGTGACGCAACTGTGACGTCACAAACCTGAAAATTTAGGGGCGTAGCGCATACACTCAAATTTGACACAACTATAATCTGTAAATGAACTGTGCCCTAAACTACGAGTTATGCAGCTAGTAACTATATGCTTCTGTCATTTTGTTTTAGGACTCTTACAATAGCTCTGTGATAAAACGCAGCTACATCCCTGTCGGACGTGCAAATGAAGATAAGGAATTCACAACTAAATCGAAAAAAAAAAACTGCCAAGATAAACCTGTGAGTAGAACAAGAGTAAAGTTTGCATAAAAAGAACCACTTGAACCATTCTCGCACTGTGAGGAATGATCGCCAAAATCACTTCTTTCCAATCACGAAACAATATTTCACCGCTACCTACTGACACAAAGTACCTAGCACTTACATAAATTTTCCCCACTACACAAACTTTGAAGCATTGCATCTTTGTCAAACCAAATGATGGCATTATTTCATTAAAGGATAGCAAGAACTAAGTCTATATAGCTAACAGTGATAAAGCCATACAAGAAAAAAAAAGAATGAGAAACCTTAGAAGTTAAAAAGAATGAAAAAATATCTCAGGCCCATTACAAAAATTGCCCGTCAATATCACGCAAGTTACTCGGTGCTTGGACACTGCAAGTCTTTCCAGTTGTCTGCAGTAACACAGAACTGAAATAGCTACGGGAATTTCATGCTTAGCAAACCTAATAAACTCAGATTCAATCTCAAATGAAATCTAACAAAAAATGGTACAGTTTAGATCATACTTTCAATCCATGGCTCTCAATGTGTAAGAAGATTTACAAAATTACATTTTTGAATAGCTAGATCATCTAAATCAGTAAGATCTAGCGAGAGCGGATGATAACCTGAGCTTGCAAGCGGAGTATTAACCACTTCATTTCACATGCTAGAGACAAGTGAATTGCTATCATTAGCAGCAATAGGTCGAGCGTGTGTAAAGTACGTTATGTTATTAACGCGTAACCCACCAAGGCATACTATCCACTTTTAAGAACGATAGTAAATGTGCTTATCTTACAAAATATAGAGCTATACTTTATGGTTTGAAAAGTTAGTGAGAGAAAGAGCAAAAGCTGACTACTCAGAAGATAGAAGTGACGGGACGAACAGAATAATGAGTTGATAGAAAATTACTCGAGCAAATGCCGTAGTTCACAAAGTTACGGAAGTCGTGTGTCTCTTAGTAGGAGGAATTGGAAAACAAGCCTCAGGTGGTTATGAATAGAGCCTGGATTTATCACGTTTAAAATATTGCAGTTAGAGCTTCTAAAATTTGCTCTATTCCACCTAAAAATTGCTCATATTGAACCTAAGCAATTGAGGTGGAAGAAATAGGAAATAGCGAAGAGACAAATGCAGAAAAAAATCAAAGGGCCCAAAAAAGGTCGGACAGCAAATGGGAATTGCATGTCAGTGGATCAACGGGCACTTATATCAGTGCCAAATACCAATTGTTAGTCTTAGCATGCATTGCACTTATCCTAATTGACAATTTTTTCCAATGGCGAGAACGATTCTTGCAAATATATGGCTCTGTCAGTTTCCATGATGTATCACCCTAACAAAAAAGGGTACAACAATTTAGTATCAAGATTTTTTGCAACTCAATTATATTTTTACCCCAACAAAACATTGTACAATAATTGATAAGGGAACCAGTTGTCATTGCGTGTGACGTTTTGTGACACGTGGCATTCATTATCAATGATAATAAACGCATCGTGTTACACGACTTTATACCACAATACGAGCCATAAATGCAATATTTTATGTTATCCAAGGGCGAGTTCACACGTCCCTCATCGTAACGTATTCAATCACGACACTGAACACAAGCAGTGCGTTAACATTTCTGTCTCTGTTAACACATAAAAATTTCCTTCATTAACATTAATGATGCCGCGCATTCAGTTTAGTTTTTACATTTTCGTTTATATTTTGCATTGCTTTGACGCCACCATAATCTTATAGCCTGATTTTGATAGAACAGCCTGTTTCCAAAATATTTATAGCCTGATAAACCAATACAAAAGAAAGTACAGAGCAACAGTTGGACTTCCAAATCAAAGATGGCGTCCGTGTTCTCACAACATTTTCAGGTTTTTTATGTATTTTTTGTCTTAAACGGGAGTACAGTGATTCTGATCATTAAAGTGGCGATAAAAAAAAACATTTTTTGTCGATTTGTCCATAACCTGTGAACGCTGCAGAGGATAAATTTAGTACTTATAGGTTCTGTTTACTAAACTTGAATGACGCAGCGTGTTGAAAAAAGGACATGCTTCACCGTTCAGTTTCCCCGTTTGCTGCAGCTGCTTCTATCAAATAAACGCGCCGCGTCCATCAGTTTGACTGAATGCGTTACGATGAGGGAAGTGTGAACATGACCCAACATACTGCATTTATAGCTCTCATTGCACTCATTGCACTAATGCCATAAACTGCAATAAATCCGGGCTCTACTATGGTTTTCACTGGCCGTGTTGCACTGTTTTTCGATAATAATTCTTAAACGAATTGTCGGTTCACTGTGGTATTTAAACACAAAGCCTATTACACTCCTACCTAATTTATGGCCCACATAGCATATT
>LQNS02278097.1:28392995-28416755 GCA_001587735.2 Parhyale hawaiensis | reverse complement strand
AAAGGAAATATAGAGAACCTAACTCTACAAAACTAACCTTCTCAGCAGGAACTGCGGCCCTATGTTACATCCCCTGCGGAGAAGGCACTCGGGACCCTTGGGTGTGTGATGCCCAAACATATTGTGGCAGGGGAGGGGCCCAGACATAATATGCCCCTGAGCTCTCTCTTCTATCAGTAGTCAGAAACACAAAATAAACGAAGGGAAAACCACGGTTCGGTAAGACCGGGCGCTGACTGCGTTGGTTCTACCTACACTTCCGATTGTGATGGAAAAAGAAAATAAATATCTCTGAAGCAATAAGGACGAGAAAAGATGTCAAGTAGGTATACTAACGGTACCACCACGAGAAGGTGCAGTTCAGCTTGAATACAATTATACTAATTGTATCCCAGAGATCAAATCCTTGTCACTAGTAGCAAAACGTCCCTTCACCAGAGATAACAAAACACTTCGTACCTATCAGTAAGTGGGTGGTGAAGGGAGTTTTTAAAATAAAAAAAAAACAGAATCAACATAATTATGAAACTGGAAACTAGCAAAGTTGGCACGAAGGAGAGATGTCCCCAAAGCCCTAACTATGGTTAAAGTAACCCACAGCATATCCCAAGGGATCTGATGCAGCACATTGCGTAAGATGGGCAAACTTCCAAAGACTAAGTCTGTACGGTAACTAATGCGATCTGTGGTGAATAACACATAGACAATATGTTCACAATATATTTAAAAGACTGAAAGCAGCAACGCACAAACAAAACGGAAGTATTGAGCAAAAGGATCGAGACAAGTAACAGTAGAGAATTAATAGTGAACAATATTCTGAGACCATTATGATCTATGTCTAATGAGAAGCAGCACTACGGCGTAACATGTTCAGTTTGAGAAAGAAGGTAAAATTGACAGCAAATTTTTACAGAGAATCATGGAGTTAAATTTAATACTGCATGCTGCGAGTAATAAGGAAGCCTATAAATACTAAATATGGTAAGTTGATGACAGAAGAGAGATTAGCTAACTTCATTCTCTAATATTACGTACATTCGTGTGATAACAACGCATGCTTCAAACGCTCAACAATAAATTTAAAGCCCCAAAGCACATAACAGACTTGCTCTGCCATGATCTACGAAGGCCGGGGCGCACAGAAGGTTTGTAAGGCTACCAACATATATATGTCTCAACGACAATCTTGAATGTCAACCAACCAACGATTTTCCAAGTTTCGTAGGTAAGGTTGCTTAACACCGCAAAAAACCACGCGAGAAGTATATTATTAAATTGGTATTGTCCCGCTATTTCTGAAACTTAGACAATCAATAGCGATCTAAGATTATTTACTCGGCTTACAGCCGGAACCACAACGTTGTGCTCAGGTGGCAAGAGATGAAGGACAAAAAGAGAAGAAGAAAGAAGCGCCCGCGCGGACGGTACCTTCTGCGGCCCTCCGCACGGGCAAGGTAAAAGCCCCGCAGAAAAAGATTAACGAACGGCCCACCTCGCGGGACAGAAAGGGAGAAGTAATCACGGATGCAATCCTCGTGGTGCGGGGAGCAAATCACATTCGCTGGTAGACTGCGATGAACTGTGAAGTGACCGAGATGCTTGGTTGTGTGATTTTTGTCGTGTTAAATAACCCTACCTTAGGTAAGGAACGTGAATACAAAGCACTCGTACCGTACTAGTGCAATATGCATGTCTTAAAGCTAAGAGGCAATCAATAGTAGGCTAGTAGAAGGGTTATTAGCACAGCAATATATGAGGCAGTCAATAGCAGATATGTTACCAAGCCTTACGTGCCTAGATAAATGCGAAATCTGACCACAAATTAAATGACTTCATTTAAATTTTACTCATATCTGCATTACACGAACAGTCTACAAAATATACACTCCTCTAAAACGACAATTTGGCATGATTATAAACTGTCTGTGCCTACTCGGACTCAGATTAACGGTATAGCATCCGAAAAAGTAAATTTACATTTAACTTCGCATTGAAACACCACCGTGAGAAAACTCACGCAAGAGACAAAAGCGTGTGCTTCTGTCTCTTGGGTGCACACCACTTGAGGACGTGTTACCATGGAACTATTGTTATATTGAGAACCTGGAACAAAGTTCACTTCATGGAGTATTCGTTATTTTGACCTGTAGTTGCTGTATTATAAAACGGACCAGACAGAATAATGCTACCTAATCTACGTCAAATTTGTTCGTGAATGAAGTGCTCGCCGAAGCCAAATTTCTTCAAGAATCTTGGTACTTACCAATTATTATAGGGACAGTCAACAAGTCCAATGTGCTTCAAACGAAAGCGATTACACTTCATTTATTTAGCACGCGTATAAATAATTGGCACAAGCTTTTTCAATGAATTTTTTGGCTCGATATCCAATATGTATCATTCAACACGCCTTTTGTAAATGTTTTGCGCGTTTGGTGGATTTGCGCGATCGATCGATCGCGCAAATCCACCAAACGCGCACAACATAAACACTTTGGCGAGTGTTTCTCAAAGCTATATATGTAGTTACTAAATCTAAGCAGCTTAAGATGTCATCAATTAGAAATGTTCCATCGATAGAAGCTTACCTCAGTAGTTACAACTTTTTAAAACTCCAGTCATAAGTGTAGGCTTCGGTACTTTGGATAGAGTTTCAGGCATTAAGCTCACACCGATTACCCTCGAGTTGAGGCCGTCTCAAGCAAACCTGGCTTGAAATTAACGGCAAAAAGTCAATCTTATATAGTGAAACCAACGCATAAGACTAAAGTTCTAGACTTGTCAAAGATAATGAAATTAGTTGTCATACTCGATGACGCCTCCAAAGCTGTTCAATAGAACATACTAAATAAATAAAAGTAATCAACTATTCCACGCAAAATCAGAGATGTACAGCACCATATTTTCGTCAGAGCTGAAGAAACAAGAAACAAAAGTTAATATATCACATTAGGATACCACTCCCATCACATTATTGCCCAGCGGGTACCCTGAAGTTTCTACATTGCCTCACTATGGACATGGGATGAAAGCAGCAATTGAAGAAATATCGTGCGTTCAAGATTGTCTCTCTCTTGGGCATGGACTCTTCACCCCCATTATTTTTTTCTTTTATCCTGTCCTCTACATCCTACTAACATAATGGCAATAGCTCATAGAGTGCCGGGCCGTATGTTCCCGTGTCTCTTTGGGAATGAGCCTATTGGTTCGTCTACTGCCGCCTATCTAATCTAATCTAAAATACGTTTTGCAACTGTGCAAAAGGTTTACGTAAGATCCAAATCTCAACTGATTATTACTACTGTTATTATAATACTACTAGTTTGAAAACCGCTCGGTTGACCCGAGCAGTGAAATCTCAATTAAAAAAAAATTATACCTTAGCAACTTGCCTCTGCTCTTGAAAACATGGCAAGTAAGAAACGGCTAATACGAAGCTCTTTAGTAACTAATCATTGATTAATTAATAGTAACCCTTCCCAAAGGAAAACACAACTACTATAACATCTATATTGCATAGCACGATGTTGTGATCAACAATAACAATTTGTGATCTCAGTTGCACTTTTGATAACAATACTGTTTTCGTTGGCAATAAAAGTTTCAATAGTAGAAACGAGAAACATTTTTTTTTTTGCAACCTTGAATAAGCACGAGGCATATGTGTCCTAGTAGTATTTTGTATTAATAGGTACACACAGATTATTTCCTTAGGTCATCGTTGTTGCTCTTCATTTTTTAGTCTTTAAGAAATTGGAACAAATTGCTAGCAATTTTTACGGCTGGAGAGAATCACTGAAGTTCAGGAGTTGCAAGGCCGGTTTATGCAGGGTACAGTATAGTATTAAGAGCTGAATACGCTCACCTAGTGGAGAGATAAAACAAATGCCTCTAATCTGATCTAACAACAACAAACACATCAACACTACAGAGCAAACTATAAACCGTATTTTTGACACTACTTGCTGATGTTAGGGATCAGTGTGAGGAAAAGAAATATTAGTGCGAAGAGGAACAATGAAACGAGGGGGCAGGAACACTGTTGAAAAATGCTTCTTTTATCCTGTTTCTTTATTTTTGGTGTTACCATTGTTGATATTTTTATTGCTGCCCGTTAACCATAAGCGTCAGCGACTTGCCATTTTGAATGGTAATCAGGTCTGATATTATGGCTGAGTACAATCTAGTTGCCTCATCACCAGAAATTTGAATGTGGAGGGAGTGACATGATAATGATTTTCCATCTTTTTGAAAAGCAGATCACATTCATAAAATGTCTTGAAGCCACTGCAGGGCGTCATTAATTGCCGCTGTTTAAACTAATTTTAATTGTGAATTTGGAATCTCATCACAGTGAGAGACGCAAATTTCGATTGAAGAAAAAGAAGTCACATCGGAAAACTGAAGACACTTCGGGATTATTTGAAAAGGACCATTAAGATGCAGTCACAAATCGACGCCTTAAGGGGCAGTTTCAATTATTATTGCACAAAGAATCCAAAACGAGAGAGTGTACGCGCTTTTTACTAAAATGGATAAACGTAGGCAATAAATACGCCCACCAATTGCAGCAGCAAATCTTTGAGGCAAAATTAAATTTTCAGTTGCGACGACCCATTAAACATTTCTAGAAATGGAAGTAAATTAAATAAAAATATATTATGTACACACAGAAAAAACATGGAAATATAATGACTAGAATTTCTGAGGTTGCGGAAGTCATATACCGCTGAAGGCTATTCCTTAACTATAAAGCATTAGCACTGTCGAGTTTCATGCAGTGCACTACCGGGAAACAAATGCTAGCTATATACACTGCAGATGTCATTTGCTGTGCGGTGATCTACTGAGCAGCCAGCATCAGGCAGCCAGAGAAGGGAAATCAATAAACTGAAGCCTAAGAAATTATAAATCTTTGCTGCCACAGCGGGTATGTGAACATGGCAACCATTGTCGGCGCATGGCAACAGCAGTAGGATGCTGCAGCACAGCACTACTGCATACCGAAATAATTGTAGTTCTTTTATTAGTCAGATATAAGTTACTGTGACACTACTATGCTATGATGTCAGTAGCTATCTCTCAGTTCACAAATGAACTACAAATATCGTGGTAAGGAACTGTGCAATGCTCCACTGTAGTAGCCCGGACCCGTCCGTTCGTCACTTGGGCGATCGACCAATCGACGAAGCTGGGCCCACAAAATTTGCAACTGTCCTGAGTTGACGGACTGAGTAGGTGCGATGAGCGCATTGAGTCTCGCACAACATAACTTATAGAGTTGCTGCGTCTCGAAAATCCTTTTAGCTAATAAAATCATGATAGACTTAGCCGAACCAATACCTTGTCTATTTTTACTATTACAAGCAGTATTTCACAGGATATATCGATCTCTCTAGGGCAACCTAGTTATACAATGCGTGCTAGAGCACAGCACGCGCTAGGACCAAGCCACTGTCGCACTAGGTCACCAGGAGTGGAAACTTGAAATAGAAAAAAGACAAAAATCACATAAGCAAACTAGCAGCACTAAAACAACTGCAGACCCTAACGACTACGGCAAACAACTTGATCCTATATGGACCACGGTCATTCCTAAAGGAAGTTTCATTTCATGCTATTCTTAGGAGAAACAGACATCTTAGTTGGTCCTTATGGTGTTAACAGTTCAAAAAATCACAGCACGCTAAGGTAAAGCTACAATAGGAAAAAATCGCATTACAAATCAGTAACACAACATACAATAATAGTCAAGCATAAAACAAGTCAAATGGACGTAATATACGGTATTAAAATATGTGATAAGTGAAGAGGAAAATCCCTCAACGAATCACAACATTACTGGCGACACAAGTCTAGTCTTTTCACGTAGCATTGATGAACCCAACAAAATGGAGAGGAAAACCATACGTAAAAGCATAATTGCTATTTAAAATTTACTAGACAATTCGAGTGGGTAGTAAACCGAAATATAAACGCATCTTTAGCATCTCATCCCGTGGTCCGCCCCAATATTTACTCGGCTGGAAATAACGAAGTGCAAATAATCTTTCATTACGGATACCACAACTGGCATGGAACTCATTGAATATCATGAGATTTGTAACTATTCCTGTGCCTGTGACACTGTTCGGGTCGTCCATCCCGGGTCACGTCGGCGCGTCGCCGTTCTTGTCTAGCTGCGGCTATATCAATACAGCTTCTAGCAATTTTCCAGTTTCGCAAGAAACCATTTCACGTCGAGCCTATAATATTTCTGCTTAATTCGAATCAAGTCGCGCACAGAGAGCCAGTTACTGACATAAAATGGTACAGGCTGGTTCTGCCACTGCTTCTCCATTAGCTTACGGCGAGACACTACAAAAAGTCCTGAGATACTGACAAGACATGAACTACTCCTTACAGGAGACAACTTCAAATTGAAGAAAATGCTCCAACACTTGAAAAATATGCAAACAAACTCCATTTGGGAAAAGTACTCAAACACTTGTAGAATTTGGAAACAATCTCCAAGAAAGACAAGTTTTGAAACACTTGCAGAATATGGAAACAAACTAAAAGTCCAGCAATGTTCACAAACACTAGCAAAATATCGAAATAAACTCAAGTCAAGAAAAGTTCTCAAACACTTGAAGAATATAGGAAGAAACTGTAGTCAAGAAAACTCTCAAACACTTTCAGCGTACGGAAACAAACTCAAGTCACTCAGAAAACATTGGAACAATGCAAGAGGTGATCAACTCTCAAAAACTTCAATAATATGGGAATAGTTATCAAGTCAAAGCTCACGCACACCCACCATAAACTATTACTTCACTAAGCTATTGCATTATTCAATGCAATCAGTACGTCATAGGAACAAAAAAAGCACTAGCAAGAAAACGAAATGAGCAAACTAAATGGAAATAAATAAGTGAAGTAACATCACCGGCACGAAAGCAAAAGCGCCGAGATCATTGCGGTGGCTGAAGAACCAGACGAAGCATAGCTATCACGAAGACGTCTCGTTCGGTAGCTGTAGCTTCACGACAGGTTAACTCGCTTGTTACTCGCGATGGCAGGGATGAAACTGGCAGAGAAAGACATGCTATTTAACTCTTTTGTTACTCGCGATAGCAGGGATGAAACTGGCAGAGAGACATGTTATTTAACTCGTTTGTTACTTGCGATGGTAGGGACGAAACTGGCACAGAAAGACATGTTATTTAACTCTTTTGTTACTCGCGATGGCAGGGATGAAACTGGCAGAGAGACATGTTATTCAACTTGTTTGTTACTCGCGATGGTAGGGACGAAACTGGCAGAGAAAGACATGTTATTTAACTTTTTCGTTACTCGCGAAAGTACGGATGAAACTGGCAGAGAAAGACATGTCATTTAACTCGCTTGTTACTCGCGATGGCAGGGACGAAACTGGCAGAGAAAGACATGTTATTTAACTTTTTCGTTACTCGTGAAAGTACGGATGAAACTGGTAGAGAAAGACATGTCATTTAACTCGCTTGTTACTCGCGATGGTAGGGACGAAACTGGCAGAGAAAGACATGTTATTTAACTCTTTTGTTACTCGCGATGGTAGGAACGAAACTGGCAGAGAAAGACATGTTATTTAACTCTTTCGTTACTCGCGAAAGTACGGATGAAACTGGCAGAGAAAGACATGTTATTCAACTCTTTTGTTACTCGCGATGGCAGGGATGAAACTGGCAGAGAAAGACATGTTATTTAACTCTTTTGTTACTCGCGATGGCAGGAATGAAACTGGCAGAGAAAGACATGTTATTCAACTCTTTTGTTACTTGCGATGGCAGGGATGAAACTGGCAGAGAAAGACATGTTATTCAACTCTTTCGCTACTCGCGCTGGTAGGGATAAACTGGCAGAGTATACTTTACATCCGGCAGAAACGAGGAAAAACATGATCAGCAGAAGCCAAGCGAGAGACAGACCAAAGAATAGATGTGCACAGTAGTATATTTTACGAATTCAACGGTTGTAGTTGACGTTTCAGACAAGTTGAAACTAATGACATTAGCTCATCTTGATCTAAACATGCCAATCGACGACACGTATACTTAAGGTCTATATGTACAGAAGCAGCGAAAGGCGTCACCACAGTCAACCAAGCACCCGCTATGAGTGCGAGGGAGGGAGACCTGGGACACGAGCTAATGGGACTCCTCGTTATTGGGGCATCTCGTCTTATGCAATATTTTATTTAAAGTTTAAATTTTTCAGATGCGTCTATACTTTCCAACTGGGTGTATATTCTCGTGAATGAGAGTACTACACCTGTATGAAAGACTTCGAACTAAACGCTGGGCCCTAAACAACAAATAAACTGCATAAAAGGAGATATTTTACGACAGGACTTCTCGTACTGGTGCGTCACTGCATGTACTCTAACAAAGTGTCTTCTACATAATAATGTCCTTGCGAACTGAATCTTTGGTCGCCCCAGCAACTGTTGAGAGGTTTTAGGTCGAGTTGCCCCAGAATTCTATTAAGGCTGTGATGGTGTGTTACTGCATATATTCTACTGACGCGTGTTACTTGAAAGGGTTAAGTCAGGCTCTCTATTAGTTCGGGATTCCCTAGCCGAGCTTTTCACAGATGAGGTTGAATGAAGCACGAGTAGAGTGCTAAAGAGACAGCCATAAGAACTGCTGCTCTTCAGAACTAGAAGCGATATTCTGTAGTGGACACACACGGCCACTAGGTTGCAGCAAATTATAGCTTGATGATCGTAGATCTTAGTACTGATGGAAATAGCTTAGGAAGCAAACAGAAGTAATCAAATGATAAATAACACAAGCAAGAGAAGGCAACAAAAAAACACCGTGCACTGCAGTTGTAAACGCAATAAATACTGGATAAGGGGAAGGTGAGGGACTCACACTACGAGCAAAATATACTCAAAGGAAATAAATGAACGGGAAGTACACAGAATAGTATTAAATACCTCAAAATAACACTAAAACCGATAACCGAAAGCGAATAGGAAGGAACTTGCGAAAGAATTAGTTACTAAACAGTAGCTAATTGGTGGGTTGGCGAATGAAGAAATAAATAAAAGGCTTATATTAACTCTTATGGGCTACAGAGAGCCCATCTGTACGCGTGAAAATGCCTCAAAGATGGGAAAAAAGTTTATATAAAGCTTCCACTATGAGCATCACGACTTCTACAGCGTAATATAGGACACGGGACAAATTCAAGCAAGAATCGTGTGGTTTATTTTTTGTAATATAAAGAATTTTCAAGAATTATTACATATTTTGTTTAACCTCCGTAGCCGCAACTCAACAGAAGAAGTTCAGTAGCGCATGCAACACTTTGTAGAAATGCACAAACATGGAAATCACAAAGAGAGTTATGGCGGCTATACTCTTTTTATTTTTACACCAGAGTTTGAAATTCCCCTACGTATGCTCCGTGATTTGCATACATTTTGCAGCGTATACACAGTTCATAGACAAACGCGGAGATCACACAGAGAGTTAAGGCGCCCATAACCAGTTATCACCTTCTGTTGTTAATAATACATGGTTAACAAAATATGAAACATCAATAAAAATGAACGGGAGACCCGATTTGGTACTTTATCAAATGCATGAAACAGAAGCAGTGACACGGTGACCGGATACACAACAAACCAGCTGTTTTTAATTCGATTATTTTACTGGTGTCAAGATAACGACGCAGTATTTAGCGAACTTCTTTTGGACAATTCACTAAAGACAACAAAACTGCCTGCATTATGGACAGTCACGGGACTGGCATCTTGCAAGGAACGTGAACAATACAACGTGAGTTCAAGACAACACAAATTGTTGCCATGGCTTTTTATCGGGGAAGATATACCGGGTGACAAAAAATAATGGAGACAATTGTTTGAACGAATATTTCAATAAACAATGGAACACAAGCAGCAAACATGGTCTTAACATAAAGGTAATGAACTGCTTAGTAACCTTAGAAAAGGTTTTCAAAGCTGCCGCCTTTAGCTCTGACACAGAGCTTCCAGCGTTTGAAAAAGTTATCAGCTTCCTCGCCTATTAGCCTATGCTCCATTTCCTCAACAAGGACTTTTTGATCCAAATTTTCGAGACGATTGGCACAGGCTTTGGTCTCCAAGATCGACCAAATGGAGTAACCCATAGGATTCAGGTCCGACGAGTACGGAGGCCATTGTTGACAGGTTATAAAGTCAAGAAAATTCACGCGGCACCAGTCCTGAGTTCCTTTAGCCCTGTGAGCAGGTGCGGAATCTTGGAAGATCCAGTGCTGGTCTCCAAAGTGACATTGAGCCCAGGGAAGTACCACAGCCTCCAAGATATACTTTCGGTAGGTTTCTAGATTGATTTTCACTCCTTCCTTAACAAAAATGAGGGGAATTCTGCTAGAGGCGTGAATTCCGGCCCAAACTATGACTGATCGAAGGTTCTGGTGATACTGAACGTTGACAATAAACCCTGTCATTTTGACGGTTGCGAGCTTGTTCAACCGTTAAAAATTTCTCATCTGTGAAAAGAATCTGCTCCCAGCTGTCACCCGCGGCCCTCCTCAACAACGCCTGACATCTTTCCTTCCTCACGGTTTTGTTCACGTCTGTCAATTTTTGCACTTTCCGGAGCTTGTAGGACTTGAAAGGTAAGTCCTCCTTAGCCATCACACGAACTGATTCGCGGTTAACTCCAATGTCACGAGCAATTCTTCTCTTTGAAACCCAAAATTTCCGCTGCACCCTCTTTTGGATGACTTTTCACATTCTCCCCTGCTTCATGAAGAGATATATATAGTTTCTCAGGTTGGACGTGAAACTTGGATCAGAAACAAAGGAAATAAGTCTGAAAAGTAATACAGGGATAATTGTAGATGGAAATGTTCCCACACAGACTTGAATCGCATGCTTTTACCTGTTGGAAAAAGGATGTTGAAGTTTGTCGCCGTTATTTCTTGTCACCCAGTAGGCAATCATGGGATGATGCAATTGAAACGATTACCTAGTCTGTAACTACTATTATGAAGTCATTAAAAGAGTACATTGAATACAAGATAGATTTGGAGCCACATAGCTCTATATCATATGATGCAGCTAAATTTTTCAAGACATGCAGATAAACTCGAAGAACGAGGTAATTATTAGGATACCTAGAAAGTTCTTGCATTTTCTTTTCTGGAAACTCACAATGAATATAGCGCGTACTTTCCTGGTTACCTGAAACAGACCTGGGTGTCGCTCCTTGCACACCTGCAATGCAACTAATTTTAGAACTTTGGAGAAAAAATCTAAATGTTATGTGACACCTGCAATGGTAACTTGGGTGCCCACCGTCCGCATTAAACTGGTGAAAATTTAGCACCGAGAAAAACAAGTGGGTGGTGGTGGTGGTGGGCGACGAAACGTGACCAAAGGATTTCCGCTGGCGTTTGAAGTCCCAATTTCTACCTTCAATGCATAAAGCACCCCAATTGGAGCGTATCCAATAGGGTTTTTCCTACGAATAAATGCAATTTAAAATCGCGGTTTGAAAAGATAGATTTTGGGACTACAAACTACCGCAAGATCTCAGCGTACACAGAGAAGACCGCGTAAACCTTCACTGGGCAGGAAACTATATAAAGCAACTGCAGTCTACGCTAGTCGTACAAAAAACAAAGCGTAACCTTATTCATACTAAACTGTGTTACTTTGCTACAAGGGTTCTTCGTCAAATGGTATTCCTTCGAGGAAAGAAACTGCGCAGCAAGGCAGCATAGTCTGGTAGAGAAAAGGTTAACACTTGATAGTGGCTAACAAAGCACCACTAATGACCAGAAGTAAACACGATCAGGAGCTACACGCCACAGGACCGTAAATGGGAAGCAGGATCGTCCGGCCCAACCACAGGCGCAATAAAAAAAGACCACCGGCCTTATTAATCCCGTGGCAGGGCCGCAAGAGCGCACCTCCTGCGGGAAGTTGCGCCGGAGCTCTTTAGCTCTTGATGGCGCGGATGAGGCAGGTCCTGAAGGCGGCCACACCTGACGACTTGATTTCGTCGCCCTGCAGAAACGAGGGCGGGATTAATACAGTAACTAAATAAATAGCTACGTAGACAAACAAACAAACAAATGGACGGAAGTGGCCCACTTAAGACTGAAGTAGTTAATAGGTGTGCCTATAAGTTGGGATAGGCACCTAGCTCAATTCACCAGAACCTATCCAAACCTATTCTAAAATAACAAAGCACACGGTACGAGGTCGGCCACATACTATACCTGCACCATGAATAAATAAAGAAAAATTAAAGCAGTAGCTATGTAATACACACTAGGGACCTCAAACACACTAGGTAGTATGATAGATTACTATAAACCACTAGCAAAATTCAAGTAAACGGCGGAAAATGAGATAAGTAAAGTATCTATCTATATATACCCAAAAAGCAATCAATGCAGTTCATTCTCTGTAGCGCCTGTATGAGCTTCAGCAGCCATTGCAGCACTCGCTTCAAAATTTCCAATGCTTCCTTTCAGCATTTAGACATCCACACACTCCTTTCCTTTCTGCTCCTGACTTCCAACATCTTCACAAGAAGTTTTCGTCCGCTCGTTTAAAATAAATAACCAGAAACACACGTCCATTCTTGGCACTCACCTACTGATACAGCGCTCTTGTGTTGTGTACAGTTATAAGAAGTGTTTAAGTGTCTTGGTTGGTTACAGTTAGCTCGTTCATTTACTCAGCAGATATTTTAGATACACTCTCAGCATCAATCATGCACCCTCACATCTGTCGAGTGGCTACTGAACCATGAAGCTGGTTTCTTATTGCACTTCCGCTGTATGTTTTCTGAGTCCTAACAACCAGTTAGTTATAGTCAGAGAGTTTAAGCCTATACTATGACGATAAACACATGGAGCTCATGGACGAGGGGGTTCCCACAGAGGATCAACGCGCATGAGAACAGCAAGTCGGAAAGAAGAGGAAAAACCGACGCACAGAACTTGAATATATTACAGTATAGACTATAAGTGCGGACAATATCAGTGAAATCAGAAACAACTGTAGATCTTGGGAAAATCGCTAAGGGGTACCTTGCAGTTTTTTTCGGAAAAAAAAATCAAAAATCAACGTTAACAGATCCTCCCCATATTTGCACGTCAGAGAGGTGTTAGTATTAGGGTAATTGCGAGGAGGTCAAAACTTGTACAGCAATACTTGAGCAAACAGCTACAAGGCAAGTACATACTTCTACTGCAAACTATTGAACAAACACATTACAATCATACAACGCATTTGACCGCACAATAACAGCATGAAGACAATATCAAGTTAGCAAGCAAACTGTTCAAGTAGACGTTTACAATAAATCTTACTACAAACCATTTAGATGATTAAGTATAGAAATACAGTGAACATAAAGCGAGCAATGCATATACGCTAATAGCTGTTGTACTTGATTTCTGCATCGTGTAACTAATCGCCATCATAAAAACAAATGGTGCAATGATGCGAGGCGACAATGTCCAGTGATTCGCGGGTGCGCTGCAGAAGCATCTATGGAAGCCGTTTACACATTTAAATTTGACGCAAATAATGTCTGTATCTAATAACATAAGCGTTAGTAAACATAACAGCAACTCCAGCTGTAAATTAGAACTGAAAAAGGCAAAAAATTAAATGCGGTAGAAATACGGACTACAACTTTGCAGCGGTAGACAGCAATGCGATGAAATACCCAGCACTCTAGCCTTCAAAGCTCGGTAACTTAGACCTAGACAACAGGGATGGCACTCGTGAAATAAAATCTTAGTCATAAAACGGTCACGTTACAGTTCGGTTGTACGTAAGAATAGAATTTTTTTAATCACGTCCGCCATTGAGAGCAATGGGTGGTACTCATTTCAGGGGTACAGCCCCGTCACGAGACGCCCCAAGCATGATCTCCTTCCGTTCGAAATAATATTGGCTTATTGAATTCATCACTCGTTTCAGTTGGTCACGATAACATATGATAAAAAATGTATCACAGACACTAACTTGAAGTGCAGCAGATGAAGGATAAAAATTAACAACTAAATTAGATTGCAAAAAAATACCTCTCGTCAAGGCAAGTATCTTTAGCGACACGCTTTTGCGTTTAGGTAACGTGATGCCACTCGTGATTCTAGTAGTAGAACATGGCCTTATGCTCCAGATCTCGAAGAAAACTGGGCCATACTCTACAAGCGGGTTCAGAGTATTCAGCGTCACAAATTTAGGTAGCAACGAACGCCACATATTTCCTAGCCGATGGCCGAAAATATATTTAAGTTATTTCATTGTTACCACCGCCAAGGACGTTATTTTTTCGTCGGGTTTGTCTGTCTGTCTGTCCTCAAGATAACTAAAAAAATAAGGCCCTATTACACGGGCGGGCAATGTCTGGCGATCAGTGGACAGAATCTCGGGGGAACATGCCCGCCGAACACTGTGCTGCTATTACACGAGACGGTGATATCTCAAGGTCACGTCGGTCTGTTGGCAACTTTTTGAGTTATGTTGTGACAAACATTAATCAACCACACAAACGAACCGATCATCACCAAAATTGGATCATTCATACCTTTCAACATTTTTAACAATTCCTGAAAATTACATGAAGATCCGTTCCAAACTTTTTGAATTATTCTGGTAACAGTCATAAAATCAAACACAGAGACAAGCAAACGAATAAACGTCGTCACAAAAACTTGATAATTTAGTCGTTGTGGCATAGCTACCTAAAAACTCACGTAAATTTCATAAATATCCGGCCAGAACATTTTGAGTTATGACTATAAAAAAAGAGGCAGACAAACAAATGGATGAACGGATCTTCACCAAAATTTAATCATCTGCTTCTCTTAACATATCCTATTACCTACAGTGCTTAACAATCCCTGTAAATTTCGTAAAGATCCGTATATAACTTTTCGAGCTATCTTGGTGACAGACAACCAGCTAAACGCGAAGAAAACATAACCTACTGTTTGGAGGTAACCAATGCGAATGGGAACAGCAATCTGGGAAAGATGAGGAAGGGCAGAAAAAAGCGCGACCAGTAGGAGTATGAAAATGAAACGATCATGGAAGGATCAAAGTGGACACGGAGCTATGCCAATTACGAGCTATCTTAGCTTGATAAGAATGTTGCCATATCATCACTGACAGCAATAGGTGACGATTATAATACTGCTCTACCTACCAACACCAATGGGCGACATAGCGAAGTGATCCACGGGCGATCCTTCATCATATTAAAGCGACGGTGAATTGCAAATAATATCGGGGACCAGTTGATCCTACATTCCCCAGGCGGTGCGGGTGCGATACAAAGGCTTTTTCCGTCCGAATATAATGAGAAAAACCCACCCGTGTAGCAAAAGAAGACAGCCTGGGTTAATAGAGGAGTATTGAGGATGATGAAGGGTTTGGCTCTTGTCACGATGAGGGCCTAGACTGAAGTAGACTCGTCGGTGGTTAGTCCAACTAGAAATTCTCAACACATTTCATTATAATAAATAATTACGTCTCACTCAATAGCACAACTGTACTATAAAAAATGTAGTTGAACTAAGGAAAACAATCAGGTACAAAATCTAGCGTGGAGTTCCACAAACAAATCATGTAGCTACGATATAAAAACTTATTCCATTATTGAAAAGCGACAATACTACATAAATAAAACGTCACACAAAGGAAAAGACATGGAGAATATATAGCTTGAAAGTCCCACAATTAATGGAAATTTATCGCATACATATTAATTAATGCACATAAAAATACTTTCAGTAATAGTAACTATCACATAATACACACAAATCAATCATTACCCAAAAAAGACGAAAATCTCTGTACCGAGCAACATGACCGGAGTGAAAATAAGAGATGCAGCTTTATAACGGATCAAAATTGAAAATAAGAGGAACAGTGGGAGAGTATCCGTTCAGTCACACAAAAAAGCATTAGCACTTTTTATTCATATAATTACTGTACTTCTATTTTACACACATAACTGTTGATGAAACAGATTAATTATTTCAAAGAAAAAAAAAATTCATCACCCATACGAGTAACAGCTACATACATTAAAACACATGTTACCTTACAATGAGGAAAACCCCAAGTCTTTAACCCAGCAGGGGAAAACTACAACAGTTAAAAGCAGAGGCACAGGCTAATGGACGATAACAAAGTGTTTACGGAAGTCTAACTACGGAACACTAACATGAACGACAATGAGGAGGCGAGGGATCACGTTTGCACCACAGTCAGCACGGGTAGGACCCATACCACCGAGACAACAGGCCTGTTTATTGGGGGAAGCGTGCACCAAAATGTCACTACACCACTGGCTAGTTCATCCTGGTCAACGACGTGTTTGCTGACGCGTAAAGCGACGTTACAGAAGGAAGCCAGTAATGCGGTAAATGCCGAACCATGAACAGGTCTTGTCGCTTTGATGTTCACGGATAGGAATTGAACAAAAGCAACAAAGGTAGAGCAAAAACGCCGTCAATTTCGAGAATAAGCTGCAGGTGGCTTCGCACTATAGTCATTCAGCACAGTCTGAACCCGTCAAACAACCTAATGTTTTGTTGCTTATTTGTAAGTAACACAAAAGTAAAGAGCTTTTCAAAGCCAAAATGATTTCAAAGTGAGCGAGGTATCCAGAAATTAATTTGTGACACCTGCTGACTGATATACAGGCTACCAGTTATATAATTTGTTGGTAATACAAACTACTGTCTTTGTAGGGAAGCAACAAGACGTTCGAATATTTTGCGCTACATAAAGGGACCAAATGACTATAGCTCGAACGCGTCTTTAATGCGATGTCTATCAGGTAAAAAATAAAATACAAGGCTCCAGGACACAACTAGTTTCCGGTGGGTGGAGGCTCATCTTAGACGTCGATAATGATGGACCAGCTTCTATGACGCAACCACAACCGTGAATCAATATACTATTGGCTAATGATCACGTCAAACCATACGTTAGGGAATAAAAGTTCGAGCTAATAAAACATGTTTAGGGTTGCTGTGCCGTCACTGAAGTTATCCTCTCCGTGTCGTCACAACAAACCGTACACTCTAGAAATGGAAGGTAGGTATCTGGTGTAACGAGGTGCCCTGGGTTAGTCAAATTAAAAATGACGGTAAAAGTTACGCCACAGAAAAGCTACCAGGTGGGATGAGCAACAACGGAAAATCAAAGGAAAAAGCAGACGAAAAAGATTGCGTTACCAGTGCCGAAAATTACCACACCTGACAAGCCAGCCCTTTTACAAGACCGACTTCATCTCCGCTTTGATGCAATGCTTGAATGCTTCCCATCCTTCGCTGCGGGAGTTGTGCTGCATGCGGTAAAGTTATGACGAAATAATACACTGGGAGTTAGGAATTAACTGTCTGAGCAAATGGCAATACAATGTAAACATCGCCAGAGCTGGTGTAACATAAGATTACATTCTGAAAAACACAAATTCCCAAATCTTACTAAGGCTGAGCATCGCATAAGGATTCTTTCTTCTATAGGAATACAGTAGGCGACAGCGTCCTTGAAACGAAAAAAATAGTGCAGCCTGAGTAAGAGAGGGTTAGTGGCGCGCTCGTACGCCTAATATAGTACAAGCTAGGTACATTAGGGTGACAGTGAATCCTGGCAGGTCAAGACCATATGGAAATGACGCAACTCGCCAAATTAATTCTTCTGTTTCTTGCACTGAAAGTATTCCTACCAAGAGAGCTCAAACATGAAGACAAAACAGATAAAAATGACTACGAAGGAACTCATGGAACTGCAAATACATTTTGCACTTAAGTTGAAATCACGATGGTGAAATGAATCAACTACCAATGAAAAACTCATTCTATGAAAGGATATTGCTTGACAGATAAATGAAGAAGTTGAAGAAATATTAAATAACACGTTAACAATAGAATGATTCGCTCAAAAGATGGAAATAACAAAATAATATCTTCGACATTCCCAAAGACATATTAAAGATAAAGGAATAAGAAGGTCAAGATCTGAGTTAGTCTCAATGTGAAATGCGCTTTAATAATTGAATGATTCTCTTCAATAATATCACAGGTATCAAATGCTCAACACTTTCTTGATTCATAATATCGCTGGCATTAAAAGTCCATTGCTTAAATAGCCAAAAAATGAAGGATGCAACTAACAATGCCGAGGCCACACTAAGCGTATGCACACACAACCTGACGCAAGGATGCGAGACTCGGACGTTGTTTATGCTCCCGTGTCCATGATACTGATTTTAAAGATTAAAGGAACGGTACGCGAACTGCACATCCTAGCAACCCGTTGAGAGTGCCAATGCATACGTGGAACCGGCATAATTGTTGAAGATATTGTGTTGAAGCCGTTGTGAACTCTGGCTATAGTGTCAATAACATTAAATATTCGTCATTTCGTAGAGATCATCACCCAATGACATCAAATGCTCATGGTTTCATGGTACCATGAAATTGACTGTATCCTCGAGACAAGTTACCTTGAAGCCCCGATGGAGCCTGTCCTTCATGATAGCGATGAACTCCTTGTAGCTCAGCTGCCCGTCGCCGTCATCGTCGAAGATGTTGAAGACCGTGTCCACGATGTGCGTGCTGAGGTTGTGGCCCGTGCAGATGCGTACGGCGCGGTGGAACTCCTCTGTTGTTGTTCATAATACCATTAGTTAGTTACATGTGTAGAACAAAAATATTACCGTATATTATAGAATTACAAAACGAGTTCGAATCTGTTCATCACAAAACGATCATATTGTAGAACCAAAAGATGAGCATCAGTTGAAACGGTGTCATTTATTTATCAAAAAAACTGATTATACACATAACTTAAGTATACATAATCCAAAATCACAAGACGAGCATTGGCTATAAATGATTGATAACAAAGTAATTTCTTGAAATATGTAACTTGTCTATCTTATTTAACCTATTAATTTACATTTTTAAAAATAACGATAAAGCATCATCACAAAGTGATACAAGCACTACTGAAGTAGGTATTGAAAAACATGGGCTGATTGCAATGTAGTATTGAATTGACCGATTCCACGAGGAAGACTTAAGCAGCCTGTGTACATTTCAGTAAAACAACAATCAAGTTGACGAGAAACGAATGCTCTATGGCGGTTCAAGAAATCCACGGCTATGGAACAAAGCTGTGTGCACTTTTATGGCTTGTGAATGAAATATGATATGACCCAATTGCATTAATGCTTTCAGTACAAAGAGTGCTCTTGCGAAATCTTATTGTTAGAAGATTAGATTTAACTACTGAACAGTTGAAGCCTCCGTCTCCGCAACTAAGGCGATCTAACAGAGGAATAAATAATAATGGACACAAAGCATGTCGATAGAAACGGGGAATCCATGCACGAAGGTGTTCCCACACAGGATCAACGCGCATAGGTACAGCAAGTCGAGAAACAAGAGGAAGAATATAAGAAAGTAGCATCAGTAGGAGTACGAAATCGGAAGAAAGCAGTAGGCACGAAAGACAGACGTCCCAAAGGCCTAGCTAACTGCTGAGGTAAGCTACAGGGTCCCCCTCGTTCGCTGCTCCTCATAACATAGAAGAAAAGAACCTAAACTATCCAAACCCTATGGCCCATCCTATGCCCTCTGAGAGGCTTATTGTTAGAAGCATACGCAAAACACTCCATCGTAGTCACTTAAAGCACAAATGCCGTTTAATTCAGAACGTATATAAACTATTGGCATTGAACATAGATGGACTGTTAAATATGCTGTCCAAATTTCCAAAAAAGAAACAACATGCAGGTCTTAGAACTCAAAACCTTGATCTACTGCTAACATCTAGAGATGCCATCCGTATCGAAAAGGTTAACCATTGACTAGGTCTTGGAAAAGCGATGCTGTAAGAACAGCACCAAAATGTTCAACAAATATGGCACTATCTGTTGTTACACATGCAGCAGGTATATCATATACGAGTATGTTTGATTACCTTAGATAATACATAAGCCACCATGGGACAAGACTACTCTGCTTTACTCTCAAGACTAGCATCAAATGGAATTAGCCTTCGAGACTACAGCTACTGACCAGCCCATGGCAGAAGCTTCATCGATTGGGTTTAAATTATGCCTGCTAGGCTTGGCTTCATAGGAATTTCAGAGTTAAGCTGGCTTCGACCTGTCCAATGGAGTTCCATTCGCCAGCATCAATCAACTGCTGTTGAGACTTCAGAATACTCGAGCGTACCTACAGTATAAAATGGAGTTTCAGCTGGCTCAAATGTTATTGGGTTGCTTTCAACACTCGCTATACAAGGATTACGATTGATACCATTATATAATTACCTTGAGCCTCGCTCACTCAGTACAAATAAGCTGTTTCAAGAGAGGAAAAAGAAGAGACACGCAGTAGGCTAAGAGAAACGTGAAAGCCATGTACGAGGCTGTTCCCGCACAGCACCAACACGCATGGGACAGCAAGCCAGGAGGGAAGAGGAAGAAGCAACAGAACAAAGCAACATCTGATCAGTACGAGCATAAAATGGAAGGAGCCTTAATGGGGACAGAGAGAAGATGGTCCGAAGCCATACCAGGAGATATAGGCTGCTCAGCCAATGTGTACATCCTCATGGCGATACCGAAGTCGTCCAGGGTGTTCAGAAACTGGCAGAAGGACTTGAATTCCGAGAAGCTGATACCTTTCTCTTCCGAGAGCTTGTCTATGAGGCGCTCGAGGTACATCTCGTACCTGGGGACAAGCAATTCAATGTCACATTTTTGTGCATTATGGTAATGCATTGCAAAGTATGGTATTTCACATTACCTGCATCTGGATACCCTGCCACGACTACTGTGCTACAAGGGGAATATCCAGAGAAATGCACCTCCCCCCCCCCCCTACACTCTAGGAGTATTATTCCTTCCCCTTCAGGCCCTACAACTAGTACGTATGACACCATTCTGATTCCAGTTTTGTTGAAGTTACTTAAAAACTGCGGTATAATCCAGACCAAGTATGAACAAGGAATAATAAGATGTAGCTACTGTTCGAGGTTTTTTTTTCTCTCCATGGGTCGCTGCGTTATTTTTTAGAACGCTAATTACCAGTCTATGGACCGTAATTATAATCTCATTTGACATTAGCTACAGTAAATTATTGATCGACTGCGTAAACCCACAGTTTCAGCATTGCACAGCCTCGACAAGAAGAGTCTGAGAGGCACTGAACCCTGAATGGCCATTGCTTGGGAGGCACAAATCCACGAGTAGAGCCCTACATGTCGTCTGTACAGCACCACTTATTATTATTATTATTATTATCAACTTACAAATGTAACCACCCTTGACACAATTACAGTGATTTAGTAAGTTTTTTACATTTTAAAGCGGGTATATAATTTAGTTCATTTCGGTACGAATAGGTAGGTCCATGGTATGCACCAAGTACGTCCGGTAGAGTCGCGTTTCTCAAGTAGTGACGGCATTCTACGATATGGGTTGGATATTTCAGCAATATATGCTCAACAGTAAGAGGAACCAGGCAGTCTAAACAATACGGTGGGTTATCGCTACTCATCATGTAGCTGTGAGTCAGTTTCGTATGACCTATTCTCAGTCTGCAGAGAGTAACCTTCCATGATCTCAGGACCACTTTCGCAACACTACAGAAGGCTGTGCAGCAGAAAGCTGCCTCATCGACAGCAGCTGTGCTGTGCTCTGCAAGGTCAGCAATTTATGTACGCATGGCACCAAATGGCAAACAACGCACAAAAATAACACAGATAGGCGGCAGATTGAAGCACACAAAGCCCAAGAAAAAGAAGAATGCCGCTTGCCCTTTTATTGTAATTTTCTTCGACATTTTATAGGCTGTTTCTTTACCGGGTGTTGACTGGGGCGGGGTAGTTATGTATTCTAGGCACTTGCTTTTCTCACGCTACTTTCTGCGCGCTTCTAATAGCTAAAACTAATGTATATATAATATTCATAGGGAAAAGAAGACAGTCAATGGCTTACTGGTCAGCCTGCAGGTGGGTGTAGCGCAGCAAGATCTTGGCGAAGTCCAACTCTGAGATGGTGGGCAGTCCTTTCGAGAATTCGTTGAACTCGATCTCCAGCACCTCCGTCTGCAAGTTCTCCATGAACCTTAGCGAAAAAATAAAACACATATGATACGAGCATATACAGTAAATATACAGATAGGTACCGTATATACATAAGAAATGCAGCTATAATCTTCGGTGTAAATTAGATCAGATAGCCTGCAGTACACGAGCGAAAAGTCCCATACCCAGAACGCAGCCGAGACGCACGCCCCGGCCCTCCATAAGCAACTGCAGTTATAAGTTGCGGGTCAAAACGTTTGTTTTTGCGCCTAGCCAATGCATATAGAAGCCTTTGAACTTGATTGTGTGTTGCGTCCCGTCTGTTGAAACGCTAGCAATGCCAAACTATCGTCTGTTCAAACACACAGTGCACCACAGCAGGTAGCTAGTTACAACCACGAAGATGAGATGACCTCCTCAATTCACTACACACAAAACAAAAAATGCAGAAACACAAACACGCATAATGTTCTTGATACAGCCACCCTTCCGTTAGCTACAGAAGGCTGCAAATTACACCACCGAGCCGTGACCCACTGAGGGTTATGTGTTCAAAATTTCGGATTTGATTTGGTAACCCATTACCATTACGACTCTCCCGTCTTTAATTCATCAGTAGAACTGAACAGACCAAACCTGGATCCTGTTAGCAAGGTCTCTCATCTAAACGTCAGCTACAAACACTGGCTGGCCTCTCTTGGTGACGTCACTGCATCCATGAACACGATCAACATTGGCCAACAAGAGGCATATATAACTACAATCACTTGAAGTAACAGTAACAAAAACCTAACAGTCTTAGCAGGACTCCACCATGTGACAACTATACGCAACAACAGTGAGACAGGCACTGAGCCAAAGGAGCTTCATTAGTAGGAAGGAACCACGCCAGTAAAACTTAGGCGCGCCAACGAGTCAGCCAGATCAGGTGTGGCTGTGAGACGCGATTATGTATCTCATTGGCGGAAGTAACGGGGGAGCAGCAGACAAACCGATGTACTGATATACGACTGGTGCATACGGTGGCTGGCTGCAGCCACACCCAACTCTTTACCGATATGCGATTGGTGCATACGGCGACTGGCTGCAGACACACCAGAGTCTTGAGCTTCACGGACGAGGCTCCTGGCTCTCTCCTCTCTAATGAAGCTCCTTGACTGAACCCCAACAGTGCCAGCAGACCGTGGACGCACAGGTAAGCTATGCACCGATACCGGTCCTTGTACTACCTTACCTTCACTTCGCTGGAGCGGCCAAAATAAATTACTTTTGCGTATTGGAACCTTTAAATGAAGAAGCTACCTGCTAACATCACAACTTACATTTTGAAGTCTTCGAACCTGAGGTCCTGCTTGCCCTTCTGACCAAAGAAGTGAACCAGCAGTGTGGTGTCTACCTGATGTTTCTTCTGCAGGGAGTCGTCCAGCGCCTCTGTCGAATCTTCACCTGCGACAGCAATATCTCACCAAATAAAATGAATTGTATATGTGAAGTACGCATGTATTATACAGTTAACCCTCGATTTAATGGATTTTGGATTGAATTGACACGAAATAGTTGACTATTCTGAACCCTACTATACGATCAAGGCAATATTCTGCAACCACTTTGCACTCCTGTCCAGGTAAATT
>LQNS02278097.1:28368014-28392383 GCA_001587735.2 Parhyale hawaiensis | reverse complement strand
CATGATAGCGATGAACTCCTTGTAGCTCAGCTGCCCGTCGCCGTCATCGTCGAAGATGTTGAAGACCGTGTCCACGATGTGCGTGCTGAGGTTGTGGCCCGTGCAGATGCGTACGGCGCGGTGGAACTCCTCTGTTGTTGTTGTTCATAATACCATTAGTTAGTTACATGTATAAACAAAAATATTACCGTATATTATAGAATTAGAAAACGAGTTCGAATCTTTTCATCACAAAACGATCATATTGTAGAACCAAAAGATGAGCATCAGTTGAAACGGTTTCATTTGTTTATCAAAAAAACTGATGATACACATAACTTAAGTAGCTATAATCCAAAATCACAAGACGAGCAGCATTGGCTATAAATGATTGATAACAAAGTAATTTCTTGGAATATGTAACTTATCTATTTTATTTAACCTATTAATTTACATTTTTAAAAATAACGATATAGCATCATCACAAAGTGATACAAGCACTACTGAAGTAGGTATTGAAAAACATGGGTTGATTGCAATATATTGAATTGGCCGATTCCATGAGGAAGACTTGAGCAGCCTGTGTACATTTCAGTAAAACAACAATCAAGTTAGCGAGAAACGAATGCTCTATGGCGGTTCAAGAGATCCACTGCTCTGGAGCAAAGCTGTGTGCACTTTTATGGCTTGTGAACGAAACATAATATGACCCAATTGCATTAAAGCTTTCAGTACAAAGAGTGCTCTTGCGAAATCTTATTGTTAGAAGATTAGATTTAACTACTCAACATTGAATATAGAGGGACTTTTAAATATGCTGTCCAAATTTTCAAAAAAGAAACAACATGCAGGTCTTAGTACTCAAAACCTTGATCAACTGCTAGCAACTAGAGATACCATCCGCATCGAAGGGGTTAACCATTCACTAGGTCTTGGAAAAACGATGTCGTAAGAACAGCACCAAAATGTTCAACAAATATGGCACTATCTGTTGTTACACATGCAGTAGGTATATTAAATACGAGTATGTTTGATTACCTTAGATAACACATGAGCCACCACGTGACAAGACTACTCTGCTCTACTCTCAAGACTAGCATCAAATGGAATTAGCCTGCGAGACTACAGCTACCGACCAGCCTATGACAGAGGCTTCATCGATTTGGTTAAAATTAAGCCTGTTGGGTTTGGCTTCATAGGAATTTCCAAGTTAAGTTGGCTTCGACCTGTGCAATGGAGTTCCATTCGCCACAATCAGTCAACTGCTCTTGAGACTTCCAAAAACTCGAGCGTACCTACTGTATGAAATATGGAGTTTCAGCTGTCTCAAATGTTATTGGGTTGCTGCTAACGCTCGCAATACGATTCACTGTGGCGAAACCAACATTCCTGTCCTAGGACACGGATAAGTCAAGCCTTGTGGGCTAAGCTTAAACTCACTGTGAGTGGCTAAAGGCAAGTGGATGTGTAGGACAAACGGTAGCTACATACTTTATAGGATTTATTTAGCTGTACCCAGACTATACAAGGATTATTACTGATACATTATATAATTACTTTAAGCATCCTTCACAAATAAGCTGTTTCAAGAGAGGAAAAGCAAGAGACACGCAGTAGGCTAAGAGAAACGTGAAAGCCATGCACGAGGCTGTTCCCACACAGCACCAACACGTATGGGACAGCAAGCCAGGAGGGAAGAGGAAGAAGCAACAGAACAAAGCAGCATCTGATCAGTAGGAGCATAAAATGGAAGGAGCCATAATGGGGACAGAGAGAAGATGGTCCGAAGCCATACCAGGAGATATAGGCTGCTCAGCCAACGTGTACATCCTCATGGCGATGCCGAAGTCGTCCAGGGTGTTCAGAAACTGGCAGAAGGACTTGAATTCCGAGAAGCTGATACCTTTCTCTTCTGAGAGCTTGTCTATGAGGCGCTCCAGGTACATCTCGTACCTGGGGAGAAGGAATTTAATGCTACATTGTTTTTGCATTACGGTAATGCATTGCAAAGTATGGTATTCCACATTACCTGCATCTGCATACCCTGCTATGACTACTGTGCTACAAGGGGAAGATCCAAAGAAAGGCACCTCTCCCCCCCCCCTGCAAGCTCTGGGAGTATTATTCCTCCCCCTTCAGGCCGTAAAACTACGTATGACACCATTTTGATTCCAGCCTCGTTGAAGTTACTTAAAAACTGCGCTAACTATAATACAGACTAAGTATGAACAAGGAATAATAAAATGTAGCTACTGTTCGAGGTTTTTTTCTCTCCATGGGTCGCTGCGTCATTTTTTAAACCGCCAATTACCTGTCTATGGACTGTAACTGTAATCTCATGTGACATCAACTACAGTCAGTTACTGATCGACTGCATAAAGCCACAGCTTTCAGGATTGCACAACCTTGACAAGAAGAGTCTAAGAGGCGCTGAACCCAGAACGGCCATTGCTCGCGTGGAACGAACACGTGAGTAGATCTCTACATGTCGTCTATACAGCACCACTTATTATTACTATCATCTTACAAATGTAACCATCCTAGACACAATAACAGTGATTCAGGAGAGAATTAGTCAAACAATGGCTTAGTAAGTTTTTAATTTTATAGCGGGTATATAATTAGCTACTTCATTTCGGTACGAATAGGTAGGTCCATGGTATGCACCCAGTATGTCTGGTAGAGTCGCGTTTCATAAGTAGTGACGGCGTTCTACGATACGGGTTGGATATTTCAGCAATAGCTATATGCTAAACAGTAAGAGGAACCAGGCAGTCAAAACAATACGGTGGGTTACGCTACTCATCATGTAGCAGTGAGTCAGTTTCGTATGACCTATTTTCAGTCTGCAGAGAGTAATCTCCCATGATCTCAGCACCACTTTTGCTACACTACAGAAGGCTGTGCAGCAGAAAGCTGCCTCATCGACAGCAGCTGTGCAGCGCTCGGCAAGGACAGCAATTTATGTACGCATGGCACCAAATGGCGAACAGCGCACAAAAATAACACAGATAGGCGGCAGAGTGAAGCACACTAAGCCCAAGAAAAAAGAAGAATGCCGCTTGCCATTTCATTGTAATTGTCTTTGACATTTTATAGGCTGTCATTACCGGGCGTTGACTGGGGCGGGGTAGTTATATATTCTAGGCACTTGCCTGTTCTCACGCTTCTTTCTGCTCGTTTCTTATAGCTAAAACTAATGTATATATAATATTCATAGGGAAAAGAAGAAAGTCAATGGCTTACTGGTCAGCCTGCAGGTGGGTGTAGCGCAGCAAGATCTTGGCGAAGTCCAACTCTGAGATGGTGGGCAGCCCTTTCGAGAATTCGTTGAACTCGATCTCCAGCACCTCCGTCTGCAAGTTCTCCATGAACCTTAGCAAAAACCATACCACACATATGAAACGAGCATATACAGTATATTTACAGATAGATATCTACCGTATATACATAAGAAATGGAGCTATGGCCTCCGGTGTAAATTAGATCAGATAGCCTGCAGTACACTGGCGAAAAGTCCCATACCCAGAACGCAGCCAAGACGCACGTTCCGGCCCTCCATGAGCAACTGCAGTTATAAGATGCGGGTCAAAACATTTGTTTTTTACGCCTAGCAAATGCATACTTTGAACTAGATTGTGTGTCGCGTCCTATCCGTTGAAACGCTAGCAATGCCAAACTATCGTCTGTTCACACACACAGTACACTACAGCAGGCGCCATCACCAAGATAAGATGAACTCCTCAAATCATTACACAAAAAACAAAAACTGCAGAAATACAAACACACACGCACAATGTTCTTGACACAGCCACCCTTCCGTTAGCTACAGAAGACTGCAAATTACACCACCGAGCCGTGACCCACTGAGGGTTATGTGATAAATTTTGGATTTGATTTGGTAACCCATTACCATTACGACTCTCCTGTCTTTAACTCATCAGTAGAACTGAAGATACCAAACCTGGATCCTGTTTGCAAGGTCTCTCATCTAAACGTCAGCTACAAATACTGGCTGGCCTCTCTTGGTGACGTCACTCCAGCCATGAGCACGATCAGCATTGGTCAACAAGAGGCATACATAACTACAATCACTTGAAGTAACAGTAACAAAAATCTAAGAGTCTTAGCAGGACTCTAACATGTGACGACTATGCGCAACAACAGTGAGACAGGCACGGAGCCCAAGGAGCTTCATTAGTGGAAGGGAACCATGCCACTAAAACTTGAGCGCACCAACGAGTCAGCCAGATCAGGTGTGGCTGTGAGACGCGATTATGTATCTCATTGGCGAAAGTGACGGAGGAGCAGCAGACAATCCGATGTCTGATATGCGACTGTTGCATACGGCGACTGACTGCAGCCATATCCGACTCTTTACCGATATGCGATTGGCGCATACGGCGACTGGCTGCAGACACACCCGACTCTTGAGCTTCACGGACGAGGTTCCTGGCTCCCTCTTCTCTAATGAAGCTCCTTGACTGAGCCCAAACAGTGCCTGGAGACTGTTAACGCACAGGTATGCACCGATACCGGTCCTTGTACTACCTTACCTTCACTTCGCTGGAGCGGCCAAAATAAATTACTTTTGCGTATTGGAACCTTTATATGAAAAAGCTACCTGCTAACATCACTACTTACATTTTGAAGTCCTCGAACCTGAGGTCCTGCTTGCCCTTCTGACCAAAGAAGTGAACCAGCAGTGTGGTGTCTACCTGGTGCTTCTTCTGCAGGGAGTCGTCCAGCGCCTCTGTGGAATCTTCACCTGCGACAGCAATATCTCACCAATAAAATCAATTTTATATGTGAAGTACGCATGTATTATACAGTTAACCCTCGATTTAATGGATTTTGGATTGAATTGACACGAAATAGTTGACTATTCTGAACCCTACTATACGATCAAGGCAATATTCTGCAACCACTTCGCACTCTTGTCCAGGTAAATTTGCAACATTTCTACACTCTGGTTAAAAGTATATAGTATTAGTAGGAGCAACCATATACAACATAAATACATTATATACACATGATATACACTTTGGTATTAGGCTTTCTTTATGTTTTACCATGTACGGTATAATGTAAAAAAAGGTGATTTAACGAACTTTTACATTTAAGGGATGGCCTCTCTTCCCAATTAGTCCGTTAAATTGAGATTTTCTGTAATTACCGTAGAGTTTTACCACCACACACACTCCAATGAGTGCTCTCTCCAGTGACGCTATGCCGTGCTTGACTAGATCCCTATATTATATTTATTTCAAAAGTTTGAGCTTCACGAAGCAGTGCATCTAGAATGGCATGGATATGAATATGCTGCAGGTCAAGAGAACAAGAAATCTATGTACCAAGCAAAGAATACCTCGCACGGCAACATCAACCAACAGGAAAACAGAACCAAGGCGGTTTACTGAAGCAGGAAAAAACTAGCATCATCGCCCTCTGTTACCTCGCCAATAAAATGCAGCACGCCCGAATGTGATATGGCCGTCCTTGTTCTTATGGCGGGGCCGTTAGGCCACAAATGCCCAACTCTGAGCACAACCCACCTTCTGATGGAGCGGAGCCGTCCACTCTCTGCAGCCGCTCACGGCGAGCTGTGCTGAAGATGCTCTCCAGCTGCACATATGCAAGTAAGTCAAATTCTTCGCTTTCATTGCTTTGAAAAATTTCCTACGCACAGAAAAGTGGGAAATATAAGCTGTTGTATATTTGAACATGATGTAATTTCTAATATAGTAGCAAGTTAACTACCTTCTCTAGCCATAGTCGTGGTAGGAGCTTTGCAAGGGCTTCACGAGCACCCTGCGTACTATATCGCGCCGAGCTAGGCTAGCCATAGTAACAAGCAAGGATACAGACAATTGTTTATCAATCATTCTATTACAATTTTGAATAAAGATACATCAAGACAATTTGCAAGCATTAGAATAGATAAGCCAGACAAATATTGTTTTCAATACTGACGAGTTTTTCAATACGTTTCCCATTTCGTACATTTCACTTCAACTTTTCACCTTCAATTGTCATGTAATCTGAGGGCTTTCCAGAATGAGTAAACGACGGTTAATCGAATACAGTATATGCATAAATTCAAAATGAGGATCCATGAAAATGACTTGTAAAGTCGACAAAAGATTATCCCTGGATTCAATTTAGGCTTTACAAGCCAAAAGAAGGTAAGCCACAATGGTAAATAATTTGAACCCACTCACCAATGAAGACGAGTGGACGAGCTCTCTATATTTTTTATTGATTTCTATTTTTTTTTGCCAGGTGCGCTTTTTTTCAAGTTGGCTATTCAAAATCAATTGCTTAACTAATGTGAAGAAGGTATTTCATAATATGACTTAAGAAAAAAATACTGACAGTGCTGACAAAACGTATTGGATCATCAAAATACTGTTAGGAACAGAAACCTCATCAATAACAAAATGTAGACTACTCATTTGCGCTGCCCAAATTACATAGAATTTGCATCAATAATTATAAAACGCTGAAGGCTCATGTGCACTGCAAGACCTAGAGTAGAGCCAAGGATTTGCTGACACGGCAATCTCACAACATATATTATAATATTACTGCATTCCCACAAGCAGTTATAAAAATTCATGATCCCACACAAAAATTTATTTTTGACAATACACTAAAAAATCCACACTACAAAATCCATTCTTTATTAAGGATTCAAAACAAAAAAGTCATTACTGTCATCGCCATTATCTAACAAGACAGAAGTACTGTATATCAACATCATTCTAGACAAAGCTCATTAATACAGACTGACAATCCTAAACAAAATTCATTATATCTATCATAATTTCACACAAAAATTCATTCTCATTAGAGCCATCACACACAATATACAGTATATAAAAATGCAGAATCACGGAAAACCACAAATGTTATTCTTCGATTATAAAAACAAATGAAACTTTATTCAGAATATGTGCAATGCTCACGCAAACATCACAACGACGGTAGCAAAATCAGACATGGCAGATGCAGCACCAAGACAACAAAGTTTAGCAAACAGACTTATTACTTGCTCCCCATAGCACTGAAAAGCTCCTGGCTATTAGTGAAGGAACATACACAATAATTAACCCAGCATAAAAGCTATGATCATTTGATAATTTATAATCTGCGACCATGTTTTAAATTAAATACGACCCATGTGGATCAACCACTCGACCACGCCGTAAATTTACTAGCTACAATATCTTTACAATCATCTTGCTTTGGGTAACAAACTATCTTATATGCTATCATGTACTGGAACAAAAAATAAACACAAGTATCAATAATACCATGAATCTGAATATAAAGTAAGACATTTTCCACCCACTATGATGTTGAGCATATCTGTTTCAAATTGATGTCCTACCAGTCATGTGAAGATGACATCATTTTCTCCCATAGAAATATCCTACATTCCATCTAAAGATAACAGTATCTTCCCTTGAATACCTGTCCTACCTCCTGTGTCAAGATAGCTGTACCGGTAGGTACCTATATTTCTCAGAATAGATTTCTTCATTTCACCTAACAATAACAACTCATCATCTTCTCGTCAACGTTAGAGTCAGCCTCAGTGACGTCTCCCGGAATGAATCCCTCACAATTCTATTCACAAAATGAAACAAGTCGGAGTAGTACAACTCTGATCAAATTCAACTATGGGAAAATTCTGTAAGACGGTGAATGAGCCAGTGACAGGAATGCCACTCCGGACCAATGTTCAGTTGCTACAGAGCATAATGCACTTTTGAAAAACCAATATTGAGCGGCTTCAGCAAGACTCAAGTCCAGGAACTTTTCAATACATGTTCATACATAAACATTAAGTACAGGCAGACACACTCAAGACAATAGGGCAATTGTGCCACACGATATGGTAAAGACACTTTCACGCTAGAAAAAAGACAGAACCCAAAAATTTATTTCATATTAATGTTATATATAATAACCATGCTATATTCTGTATCACCTCCATTCCTACACACCGCCAATCTCGAGTGACGAACCTGCATCAATAATACCCTATGCCAGAGCGTAGGGGTAATATTTGCAACGACTTACCAGTTACCTTTTGAGAAGACAGCATCACAAACCATTGTTAGAAGCAACATTAGACACAGTCGCTTAATCTTGACCAGTGGAGACACCATCACTAACGATCTTCACGAGCAATATTAGCTACAGTCACTTACCCCTGACTACTTGAGGAGACAGTATCACTAAATATTGTCATAAGAGCAACATACATGCAGTCACTTACCCTTGATGAATTCAAGAGTCACTAGCAAACAACTGCAATAGCAGACACTGCCACTGGCCACTAACGAACATGCTGCTGAGCACCAGAGATGAGTACGGTACCTACTTGATAATTTCCCATAATTTAGATTACAGTTAATGTTATTGCCTTTTTTGGTACTTATCATTACTGTACAGACTTAATACAAATTTGGGAATACAACAATGAAAGTAATTTGAAATAGGTTATTGCCAATAAAGCATTTATAATCTATATTTTTAAGTATCGAATGCCCACTACAGGTGAACGCATTTGCTTACCACTGATGATGACGGCACATTACATGTATGCTTACCGCGGCTGAACAAATTCTTTAAAACCTTCATGTGAAAGTACATTTGAACACAAAATTGCAATGCATTTAAGTTAATAAGAAAGAATAGTGTCAGAAGAGAACAAGTGTAAGAAATACCTATGGCAATAACATTAAACACTGCAGTTAATAAGCAAGTATGAATAGGAAAGTAACAAGAAATATTGCAAGAAGAATAGTATATGATACTTGTTAAGTACAACAAACATAATTGCAAAAGATAACAATCCAAAAAACAATAAAAAAAGAAAGCAGGAACAGACGAGGCGCCAGCACACAGCTAAGAGTCCTGCAAACCATATGCATCATTTCTGAACATTTTAAATAGGAATGAGCATCAGTAAAAAAAACCATGCCCACTAACAACAATGTGAAAGTTCACAGTTAGAAAATTATAGGCATTTATCTGATGCTTTTAGGGACGGCATGAGATAAACGCCTAAAAATTTCCAATTGGGCGGTGGTTCAGAGGACTGAGGATGAACCAGGTATCATATGATTTCTTTGTACAGGTCATACGCATGCAGCTCTATTAACAATTCTGCATCTCATTACAGCAGTAGCCAAGAAACACAGCATGTGATAAAGTGGATATAGTAAGTAAGCTGCAAACAACTTGGCATTAATGGTAATGTTACAAATGTAGTTTAAAAGGCAAGGAAGCAACATGTGGCACATCACACTATGCAGGTTCGCACGCACGGAGCTTCATTGATAATGACACAAGCAGGAAAGAAGAGGAAGAAACAAATATCTTACCATTATACAAAGATAGACCTATGGCAAAAATTTAATCCCAATATACTATGTAAGTCAAAAAGATACAGCGGGAAAAAAATAGCTTAGCAAACATTACAGGAGAAAAACTGCAAGTGCTCCAACAATGGCAAACTAGAAATATTAACATCCACAACACACACAGAAATAAGGGTTCCGCTAATGCACAGTACATGGACTACCTGCGTTAGGGTGTATTAGGTCAGGTTAATTATGAATAAATTAAGCTACGTTAGTTCAGGTTCGGTTAGGCCTACCCTGACTTACAGGTGCATGTGTTATGCCTGAATCTGAGGTAGGCGACGTAGCTACGGCAATGAGATTATACCACCAAACCCATCAACGGGCAGGTGAATAGCACTCCCACAGGACTAGCATTATGGAATTAACCTAATACCAGTATGATTACTACTGCAAAGGGTTGCACATATATACTATCTATTTTGTGAATGGTATATAGGTATTAATACTGTTTTCTAATGAGAAATAAAGGCTTATTTATTGTTAATGTGTGAAATACTGGTATATATATACATATATATATATATACTGTATACGGTAATTAGGCTTATTACACAATTACTACGCAGCAGCTACTACTATGCAAAGATCCCTGGTGCACTGATATTAGGGAGCAGACACAGGGGTGATGCACGGCCACAACACCAGATCCTGTCACTTAACTAGCCTAAGGATAGACATTCTCAAAGTCGGTAGTCAACGTAAAGTAATATTGTTGAGGGGCACTTGTGAAACTTCTGCCGTGTTTAAGCCACGGTAAAGTAAGTAGGATACATAGAAGCAAGGCATTATTTCCCAAAACGAAGGGTTAACAAAATAAGGTATTCATAATAGAAATCCGCGCATTAGCTATGTATGTATAAGTGCTTAGTGATCAAGCCATGGTAAAATGAATAGGAAGGGCGTAGACCGCAACAGTACTTGACTCTTAGGTCTGACGCTGGTGGCCAAAAGTCGGCAATGGAAAAATGGGATTTTCATTCCAAGATACCCAAACAATTTTTCTTGCAGAGAAGGTATCTTGGATACGGCGGGGACGCACTTGGGCGCTTGCCTGTATGACCGTCTCTGGATATGTTCATAATAGCTCTTGAGAAAATCCCATTTTTCCTATTTTGGCTGCCAGCGTCAGAGGCTACTCTTGGACCTAAGAGTCAAGTACTGTTGCGGTCTGTGGGAAGGACATATCAAAGCAAGACATTTCCCGAACTGAGGGTAAATAAAGAGGTAAACACATAAGTGCGGAGTGCCAACACTGGCAGCAGAGCAGACAGGTGGAGGGCACAATAATTACCGGCTTGGCGTGCTCCGAATACAGAGTATTTATCTGCACAAAATAAAAAGCCACTTAAATGCGAGACATAAACTGACATTAAATTAGTCCCTGGTAATTAACGCACTGACTGTGAGTGGGTGTGATTAGGTATGCTCAAATTAATATCTCTGGTATAAATACCGGTACTGCAGTGACTGGCGGTGGTTCCAATATTAATTTTGCTCAAATTATTTCCCTGATAAATAATACATTGACTGGGCCTGGATCCACTTAGTTTTACTCGAAATAATTAAGTGACTGGGAATGAATAGTCAAGTTTGATCGAATTACATGCACTTTCTACAAATTTTACTAGAAAGAAGGTGCTTGTTTCATGGCTCTTATAGAGACTCTTCTTAGCGGTGCTTCGAGCAGTCTGGAGTTGCTCAATGCTTCCTTTGGGCTTCATTACCCGCCCCAGTGTGTGGTGTTAACAATGATGATGTATTGTGCACCGGCCCCCACAGTCAGTGTGTTGGGCAACAATTGGGCATGCGACACAAAATGCTACACAAAAGTGACAGCTGCAGCTTGATGCGAACACCGACAATCATACAAATTGACAGAAATAGCGCTAATTTTAGCTATAAGTCAACAAAAGGAATCGTACATGCAACAATCATGAATCATTTAAGTAATTGAGATATTAGCAACGGTGATGCAAGTAACGTTAAGAAGGAAAACCTTGTAGAGTTTTCTTAGTGTTGCGATAGAAAAAACGTAACAACATGTAGCCTAGAGCAGAAACAACTGTACCTACCGATGAAATCCTGCTGGATGGCTTAAGAACAGAAAATTCTAAACCAAACACAAGTAACAAAGTTACAAACTAGAGCACTCTGAGAGCGCATACCTCCGCAAGCAAGGCATGGTAACGCAAACTTAAAATTGGTTCTAAAACACCAAAATTGAATCACTTGTGCCCTTCAACAGTACGGTATAAAGAGTTTCTGTAATTTTCTTGATGATCCATTCATAACTTTTCGAGATATATTGCTAACAAACATTCTGACAAATGAAGATCCATTCATAACTTTTTAAGTTATTGATCAAATACAGTGGCAAACAAACAAACAGATCATCAAAAAAATTTGGTCATTTACTCTGCGTGATATTGCAACCTAATAATAACTCATACAAGTTTCATAAAAATCCATCAATAACTTTTTGAGTTATGGCAAGAAAAATTAGGCAAACCAATAAATGGATCTTCACCAAAAGTTTATCATCTGTTCCTCCTAACATACCTAACAATCCCTGTAAATTTCATTAAAATCTATAACTTTCTGAGTTATCTTGGTGACAGACAAAACATACAGTCAGACAAACAAACACAACAAAAACGTAACCTCCCTGGCGAAGGTAATAGCTAAATGGCTGCTATTATGTCGCTAACAGCAACACATGGAAGAGCAACAAAAGCAAGATTCAGGAATTCATTTT
Source organism: Parhyale hawaiensis (assembly GCA_001587735.2). Classification (NCBI taxonomy): domain Eukaryota; kingdom Metazoa; phylum Arthropoda; class Malacostraca; order Amphipoda; family Hyalidae; genus Parhyale; species Parhyale hawaiensis. Next base: position 28,380,209 of record LQNS02278097.1, on the reverse strand, counting down.
AAGGGAAATATTTCTTAAGGCACTAAATCTCTACAGCAAATGAACCTACAGTGACTAGCTAATTGCAAATTACTAAGCTATTTCAAGAGCAATTCTACTTCTAGGCACTGGACTTCTTGAAGCAATACTAGGCTGTAACAATTGCAACTATATGGTAGTTAATTGATACACTTTCATTTCCAGCTTCAGACACTAATCCCTAAAAGCAACACTAGTACACCTATAGAAAGACAACCAGCAACGAAACGTGGCCAATTTAGGTAGGTAGTAACTACAATTCATAAAGACGCTCAATGTCTAACAAGAGCAGTCAGAAGAACAACGGACAAAAACTAACGTTTTTCACGTCACTGCATTTGTTGAAGGCACTGAATGCCTAAAAGCAACACCTGAAAGCTTGGTAATGGGAAAAAGCTCACAAGTGCATGTGTCCAGTTAGTTATAAAGACACTAAATTCCTACAAGCAAAACTTGGGTAGGACAGCAACGGACTGGTTCCAGACAACAGAGGAGCAGTTTCAACAAAAAGCACGAATCCCTAAAAGCAACATCTGGAGCACGAACAGGAAGGAACATAGCCTTTCTAACATCACCAGAATGGTGACAGCTGCACTCTAGCCGCAACGTAAGTAGTACATTGGCTGGGGCAAAGATGGTGGTCGCGCATAGTCATTTGAACACCGACGGCACAAATGCTAGAAGCTTGTGAGTTCCAGAAGGTGCATCTCTGGGGGAAAGGGGGCCAAGACTCACGAAATGTAAGATACTCTATCATGATAAATAAAACAGCGCACGAATAGGCGACGACTTCAGCATTATCGTAGGCTTAGCTAATATCTGAAAGCAAACGTAACGCCCACCGCCGATTATCTGATTTCATAACTGTACTTTATTTTCTACTTTGTTTTACTACAGTAAGAAATGGGAGTGCACTGGCAAGTGTCATCAGCCTGACCAAGACAGGCAAGTGCAGTGTGATTAAATACATAGCTACTGTAAATGAAACTCACAAAATAATACATAAGCTTATTTGTGCAAAAATTACAGCCTAATTAATTATTTGCGCCTAATTTTTAGTCGAGCAGTTATTGAATGGAGTTTACGAATACTAGTAGCAATTAACTAACGATTCAAAAACGAAGGGACAGGTGGGATGTCAAAAAAATCGTGGAACCCATGTACACTGAGTTACCATATTGGATCACGGCGCATGAAAAAAGCCATTTGGGAAAGATGAGGAAGAACAGAAAAACAAGCACCACCAGTAGGAGCATGAGACTGGGGGGAAGTAAAATGGGCACGATAGAAAACGTTTCTGAAGGCTAAGGTAGTCGATTGGGGGACTCAATGGGGCACTGCTCCCCATAACATAGAATGGGCAAACGTAACTAAGCGAACCATAGAGCCCATCCCATGTCCCTTGAGGGAGCGCAGGAAATGGAATTTTAAATATTGCACCAGTGAATCTCGCCAACATATTATCTGCTACGACACCAAATTACAACAAACTAATAAAGCACTGCTGGCCAAATAACTACATAACTACAGCACGACCGCGTCCAATGTGCACGCGTCTAACCTTCTCTCGTTGGCCTCATAATGTTAGAAATGATCAAAGTTGATGCAAAAGAGTTTCCCCTCATACGTAAGACGCAATAGAAGCTTTGTAGTAGCTACAGTAAATGAATTAGTGAGGAGCTAAAGTCACTTGACAGTGCAATCAACAATGCTCAAAGGAAGAGAAAGGGATAGAAAGTATATGTCGACAGAAATGAGAGATTTTCTAGCCCCATTGTACTGCCCGAGGAGAAAAACTCTCAGTAACCAGGAAGCACTACATGGTTGAAATAGGGCGCACCAACACCTGAAAAGCTTCGTTGGGGACTGTTGGCAACGTCTAAAGCTGGCACTTCAAAAAGTATGAAAATATTACCGCAATTAACACGATAGGTAGTTAAATCGCTAGATCCTGTTTCCATTTTCGCCCATAATCTTACAAAAAAATACTTGTAGCAAAAACGCAGTGAATGAAACTAAGTCGTGCTCTGTGTTGTAAAAAAAAACTGGATCGTTGGAGGAACCTCACACAATAAAACCGGATAAATGTGAAAATAAAATTGAGGACGTCAAGACGCCGGCAGTTAACACGCTGTAACGGGCGACTCACGCATATCCAAATTTACATCTACAGTATATGCCGCCACACCTCCAAAGAAAAAGGGGTACCCGCTTATCGAAGAAAGTAGTAGGTACCTACGCATGGAAAACATGAGGTACAAGACTGTGCACAAAGGAAGAAGTCAACAGTGACCTAAAACAACTGAGGTCGTCTGTACTCACACCAGGCCTTGGACGAAACTGCGGAACACACCAAAAAATGAAGACGAATTAAAGCCAAGTTCCTTCGTACTAAACAAGAATGCACTGCGTGTGCTGTATGCACTTTGAACTATGTAGGTAAATACTACTGTGAGTTTTCAGATTAGGGAAACCACTCAAGAGTCAAACTAGCATCGCTAGAAACCCACACTCAGGGTAGCGGAATCGGAATGGATCTGTCAGACTCCGAGGTCCAGCCAACCAACTCCGACTCCTGGCCTCCACAACGTCCGACTCCAACTGACTTCGACTCCATAACCCTGGTTTTAACAAATGCAAGTACAAAAGCCGTAATACTGGATGCATTTTTAAGTTAAGAAATGGGAGTTTGTGTTTGCTAATCATTTCATCTTGATCAAGAACAGGAATTAGAAATGTAGTGGAATAACATAATCAAGCTAAAGCATGACTAGTATAGTCAGTCCGTTGCACTGAAGTAGGTATCTGTTCAGGCAATGAGCGTTCTACAGGTTATAAAGACCTTCTACACCTATAAAATGCAGCTTTAACAGTATCCAATCCATTCAACTGCTGTCCAAAGACTTTCAATCATATGTTAAATAAAGCTGGATTTATATGAAGCTTCATTTATGGGAAAAACCACAGCTGCAGAATATGTAAATTGGCAATCTCAATCCATTCAGAAGTAAGCAATAATTCTCCTAACACACTAGTAGAAAAAGCGGCATGTATTCAATTTCTTAAACTACACACACTATTTTCGAAAAAATGTGTCAACTAAACCAATTTTTAGACCCACTCTCCAGTAACTGGCACCTACAGAAGCCAAAATATAGCTATACAAAAATCTAGAACTCATCTGCTATAATCTAAGGACTATCAATAAAAAATCCTTTTCATGTATGTGTAAAAGTTTAAAAGTTAACTAAATAATAGTTGTTCAAGTTCAACAAAGAAATACTGAGCACTTCAACAGCTGAAACTTTAACAAATGTATGACATAGCTATAATGAAACAAAGGTGTATGGTGAATTAAGTATCATATCGTCCGGTATAGTTCCTCTAGCGGTCTTTAAGGACGGAAACGTTTCGAGAAAATAGAAAATAAAAAACTTTCTTGAGATTCAAGACATTGTTAGGGTAGCTATGCTTCAATGCTCCAAGTATGTAATGCCAAATTGGCATTCATAGGAACTCAAGGCCAGTTCACACGTCAGTCTTTCGTTCAACGTTCACACTTTACAACAACTTTAAACAACAGAAAACTGCACAGCTTTTTTGAGTTCGAATTCACTGCAAATTTGGAGAAATTTCCACGCTTGACTAGTGACTTGCCAAACTAGAGCACTCTGGGAGCTCATACCTCCGCCAACCAAGGCAATGGTAACAAAAACTTCAAATTGGTTCTGAGACTATGATTTCCTTTGTATCAACACCAACATCAAATCATTTGTCTCTTTTAACATTGATAGGGAGTCTCTGTAATTTTCTTGAAGATCCGTCCGTAACTCTTAGAGTTATGTTGCGAAGAAACATCCTGACAAGTGACGAACATTAGTCACACTAGTAGATAATCACCAAATTTTAATCATTTATGTCGTCCAACATTACTAACAATTGCTGCAAATTTTATCAAGATCTGTCCATAAATTATTAAGTTATCTTGGTGACAGACAAACACAACAAGAACATAACCTCGTTGGCGGAGGCAATAAACTGACCTGACGGCCCCTATTTTAATGCGCACCCAGTTGTCTTTGCAAGGACCTGACGACACTTTCGGATGTTTTGACAGTAGAGAAACGACTAACGTGTGAACGGGACTTCACAGCTGTTGCGTCAAGGGTTTGGGACCCAATTTTCAATACCATTAAGGACTTTCTGAACGATATGATTGCAACAGAGCCATAAGACGCTACTGATAAGGCATCATAGACAAAGTTAGCACCATGAGAGTTGATAGTGGTTAATATTTAGAAATAAAGAAGAAGATAGGTGTAAGAAAAATCCAAAGTGGAAATTCTTCAGCAATTTCTGGCTGAGCGCCATTTAACTATATCGGGCTGTCATCATTCCCCACTCGGCGACCGATTCCCCCACAGAAACCTGGGCCACTCTAAACGCTAAAAAAAAAGAGCATATCAGCTTCTGGAACGGCCAGAAAGTCTGCTAGGGTGCCGTATCCCGGCAAAGAAAAATAAAAATCACAAACGGAAATTCAAGTGTACCCCGAGTTGGGTTAATCAGCGAGTTGAACAGACCAGCCAAAAGGTCCGCGACCAGGGGCCGAATGCACAAACGCCCCGTAAAGTTAAGGTAACTTAAACTGTAGAGTTTCTTGAAGAAGTACCGATATCACGGCTCAGATTTTGTCACTGTTCAACTCTGGTTCTCACAAAGTTATGATCTAAGTAATTTGAACCTCCAACCGATGCACACCTAAATAATAGGCGCACTCATATGGATGTTCAACTGAAGAGTAAACATGTAAAACTTCAGCAGTTACATGGTTGCACTCATGTCTGCAGCTGTACAGTTACAATCTTTGTAACTTTACAAGGCGTTTGAGCAGGAGGTTCTAGTTTGAGCGCTAGATCATCAATAGCTAACTGAAAGATTAGAAGATAAAGTATGGAAGGACAGACGTCGGATGATAGAAAGATCAATAGCTCTGAAATTGAGTAAATCCAATAAAGTACTTGTAATCCTCTAAAAATGTTCATTTTCAGAAATGCATTATTTGAAACGTCAAGTGCCGGTATGGTTTGAAGCGAGACGTACCGTAATGTTGAGCTGTGACGCTACGCATACTTGTAGTAGCCAATGGTTTGCATAGATCGAATGTCGTGGACGAATGTTGACACTCGGTGTTACAAGGTTTAAACTGTTCAGCGACAGCGTCGTAATTTCTGGGATATAGCTTCAACATGTTGTCTTTGTGTATTCCTGGATATAATATATTTCTTAAATATGCTTTTCCAGAGCGTTAGGAAGACTTAATTGGCCTGTGGGGCATACAGTCAAAGGTGGCAATCCAGATTGACGAAGAGAACACCCAATAAATGAGATAGAACGTACACGTAAATGACAAATGAAGAAAAAAAAGTAATCAAATGAAATGGTAGACTAAACATGAGGCACGACATATCAGGGGCCGCTAGAGTAAGAATGATAGCACTCCCTGACAAAAGCGAAGAATCAAAACCACAAAGTTTCTCTAATGGCAAGGCTGGTATGAATAATTTTGACACAACTTTGCAGGCAAGTTCCTGTACCCAAGTTCTCAACTTGGATAGAAATATCACTAACTTAAGCATGACTAAGTGGTTGTCGTGGGCGCTTAGGGACTACCGCCAGGAACATCTCGAAACGAACTTTTCGGAACACCCCATTCGTTTTGTCAGCGAGTGGATAAAAAAAAGAGGGAGGATGAAAGACAAAGAGATTAAGGAAGTCACCGATAAGCCAAGAAAAGGTTACTTACAACAGGTTGGGTGACAGCCCGGGCTTGCTCAGCTTTTTCCTTGTTTGCTGTCGACTTCTCGTATTCGTGCAGCCACGACACCAGAGATTTGTGCACTGCTCCGTTGAGCAGCTCCATTAGCTGCAGATCGAGTGGTTGCTTTTGTTATTCTTAAGGCTTGGGAGGGAGGTTAGAGGGGCAGTCTTTCCATGGGATTCGGGGACATGCAAAAGCTTGAAGTACGCACCGTACAGTAGCTCCATTAGCAGGGATTCATTTATTAATATTATTTCTTTAACTTAAGTGTGGCTAGTCTTGCGCTAAAGGTGAAGTACCTACACGTGCGAGCTTTAAGAGAGCACTGAATAGCAGTTCCAGCAGCAAAAGAATTTTTTATTTGCACTATTTTTTGACATTGATACAAAAGAGGGCATCTTTCCGTTTTGAGACACAAAAGGGGCTGTCAGAACAGTTTCCTCTTGGTAGTACCTATTAGGTATTCCAACATTCTGAAATGTTGAGACCGGCAAGAACTCGGTTCCCAACCTAATAGATGAACGAGCAGATAGAGAGCACCGTGAAGGAGTTCTATCAGCAGGAGAGTTGCTTATTTATATCATTTGATCATTTCATGAGGGCTGCATCGCAAGCGATACCTATCTTGAGCAAAGCATCGTTCAGTGATTGCGGTACTCCATTATCATGCAAGGCGTCCGGATGACATGCCTCAAAGGCCGATCTTTCGCGGCAGTTGGGCCACATGCAAGAAAAGGGCAACTCACCCGTGGCTTTTTTACACAAGCGAGTATGGTACGAGCTTTCGTGGGTGACACTGCTAGTAGCAGCAAGCAGCAGGAGCTGTGCACAGGCCCTATGCCACCATAAGCAGGGTGATATATCTATATTAAAGGAACTTCTACAATGGCATACAAGCTGCGGTGAGTTCTTCTCATAAACTAATGCGTGAGTCTTTTTCAATTGTTTTGTACCTAACACAACACCCATCAGTGCCATCTGAGATAGAGCACATAGTTACTAACTTTTGAGAAGCCATCTCCGAAAAGGGCAGTAATATACCTAGTGCAAAGAAAACTCTGCACGGCAAATTAAAGAGGGCGCCAAACTTGCTAAACAGATAAGGGGGAAACTGGCTTGAGTACCCATCATTAGCAGCTACGTGAGCTACCACACTTGAAGGACTAAAGGGCTCTCTGTGCGACGTTATATCAGGTGCAACATCGACTGTAGCAGAAAACATGGGGTGACTGTTAACAAATGGAGTGGCACTAGGGGTAGGGGAGGAAGGCAATTACCTTTTCAACTACGTGTGGCGAAATGGCCGCCAACTAACGGGAGAGAGAACTGAACAGGAACATAGGGATATATCAATATATGTACTACGGGACAAAGCGGCGTAACTGTGGAGTAATAGCACAGAAATTTTTCAAGGAGACCGACGGGGTGCATGAAGGAATCTACATATATACGGTAGCAGAAATGCATGCAGTTCACCACAAACTGTACAATATGTATAAGTCATTTTTATTTAAAGATACCACTGAATAGTAAAGAAGAGAACAATACACTGCAATTTTTGATGCATACACGTAACTGGGAGATAGTAGGCGAGGAATATTACAGTACCAAATGCTATACATAAAATACATTACTACTGTTCAAGTATAATGGTTCAAAATATATGCAGGAGACAAGAACACAGTCGTGGCAAGATTTTCCTCATGTTTAAATGTTGCTTGCTGTCCCAACATACATAGAGTTGGGAGAACATGTGGTGAAGCAGAGACCATGACGGGCATGCAGCTATAGCTTATTACCCCACACATTTCACTGTCTAAAATGAGTGTTTGTGTAGTATGGACTTATAGAATACTGTTCTTCATTTTATTGATAACACAAGTATGAATACACTGACTAGCAATACCTTCGCATTCGTATGCTTCCGTTCAAATTGCACACAATGAGAAAAGCAAAGCTCAACAAGGAGAAAAACTCGCGTGCTATAGTTTCAGTAAACTAAAGCATGTTGGTGATGCGTATTGCTACCAAGGTTAAGGATCGTTAGTTCATAGAGTTTGGTATGTTCTAGAGAAATTTGGGGTATTTTTCAATCAAGTGCTACAGCTACTGTTACATGTCAACCTATTTGTCTTTGTAGTAGTGACACCAACTCCTTTCGAACACGATACATGACTCCTCTAGCCACCTTTAACTCGGCGGCAGCACGGTTCAGATCACATGCCCTGATCGAATAAGGCGAGACGATAGCACGAGACGTTTCTCACATGCTAAGCTGAGCACGTCTCGGTGCGCAGTTTCACAGCAATTACAGTAAACACACGAGAAAATAATGTATCAGTTAGTATCATCTACATTGAGAGCAGTGTTCGGCACGTCCTCATAACACAAGTACTCAAGCAATGAACCTGAGAGGTTACTATACTGTAAATATAGATCCACTGTGATCATTGCGTTAACACAAGCTCCGCCCACTCTTTTCTAAGTTGGAACAGCAAATAAAATCGAAACGTGAGAATTTCGTGCTGCGAATTTAGTAGCTGGTTACGTGTTGATATTTCTTTTATCCCGACTGTGCTAACTAGATATTGCAACTAGGTATTTTAAACTGCACACATCTACATTTACCAATACAAAATACAGACAATGTAATAGGCTACTTAATACAGCGCATGGCAATGGGACTAAATGCAGAGAAAAATGTGCTACGACAGATTAAGTTAATGAGGCAGTGTAGAGCCAAGTAAACAATTCTGGTGAATACAAAAATGATAGGCTTAGAAACCGAAGAAACCAGCAAATTCTGCGCCCATTAAGCAATTTACAAGACACCGAAAAAGATGCATGCAATAGAATTTTTTTTACAGCTGTGCAGTGCACGAAGTCATACCGGGAAAGAACATAATGAAGGAAACAAGATGCAAACTTCATTTCATCGGATGACTTTTTCAAAATTGAGTGCACTGAAAGGAAAAACGAAGAATCATACAGTATAGCTATCCATTATTCAATGGACAAAATGGCGACGGAAACCAATGGGAAACCAAGTAAACATAGAATAACCAAGCACCCGATAAACTTCTGTGAAAGGTACACATTGGTTCCGATATGTGCACAGCATGAATGGATCACTCACCAACACAGCGACTTTTGCCTTAGGAGGATAAATAAAAAACACTCACCGTACGGGAGTAAATTTGGACTGCTGCTTCGTGAGCAGCTGGAGGCATCTTGATCAGAGAATCTGTCAGTCATATTGCACCTTAAGCCGACAACTGAGATGTTCGAGGACCAAACAATCAGAAATAGATGCCAGTACCTTCCACTTCATCAATTATGCATAGATAGATGTATGGGCTATGTAAAACATGTTACTGTTCAAACAAGGAGCAACCACACGAACGACGCAACTCGACCACACACATACGACCGTTATGGTACCGAAGAAGTGGCTCTGCTAAATGCTTCGTTTTGTCAAATGAATGAGCGGCACCAAGAGCCCCAGCTCTACGAGACACGTGACTTTACAAACAACGGAAAAAAAACTCTTTAGGGCATGTTACTTTTTTCAACCAACTACGAATTGCATACGGACCGATGCAATACGGCAACGAGTAGACAGAGGAAGGACTACGTTCCAAATTACCAGTGGCGAACCAAACAACGAGCGCCGGACCCTCACAGGGGGGGGGGTATGGAGCAGAGTTTCCTGCCAGGGAAACTAAAGTAAAGTGACAGCCTCACCACAAGGAACTCCTGCTTGTCTACGCGCTCGTTGCCGTCCGTGTCGAACATGTTGAAAGCGATGTGGAAGCCCGACTGTGGTTCTGCAAATATAAATAACATCCAATTTTAGACAACAATTTCAAAGAACAATAGACCGGAAAAACAAGGAAAAGGATCAACTAGCACAAAAAACACAGAACGAAGAATGCAAGTTTCTTTATAGATCAATCTTATAATAACTATATTATGAAGCCAATATCAGCAAAGCTGTGACAACACAGCTGTAATTTAATACACTCTACGTAGCTAAGGTAAGGGATGAAAAAAACTTACTGGTGAGGATGGAGAGAAGGAATAGATACTCGGTGTAGGACATGATGCCTGGAAATGGATAGATATATACACGGGATTATTATTATTATTCAAATGGAAGTAGCTAAACATTAACTGCTGCATGTTTATGAGAGACAAAAAATGAGCCAATTGCATGTACAGGAAGGGCAAAGTATTCTCTCCCTTCCCCTCTATGTCAACTCAAACTAAAGATTTCAATAATTGCAGTTTGGTGCCTAGAAACAAACAAAATTTAGTAAAAATTGAATCAGCACTGAACGTAGTGTAGCAGCATATAAGTAAGCATTATATAGATTATGGAAATGAAAAAAATACAGCAGCAGAAAGATACCGTGGTGTAAAAATGTATGTAGTTCGATCAGCTCTGCTAATGAGAGATGGATATCTGTAGAATTACTCTCACCATAAATGGCACGCAAGAAGCTACGATATAGTACTAAATATAGGCCCATATAAAATTCCATAGACATACACCCCATCCATCAAAATAACATGTTAATCTTCGACATAACATTCACGCGAACGAAGCACTAACCTACGCTACCAAACTGCGCCAAAACCCAACTAACAACGTGTGGTGGCAGTTAGCCTTGCCAAACTGAAGTAGTTGTCAAGAATGAAACGCCTCGTACGGTTAGGGCCGGCTCACACAAGACAAGCGTTCGCTCTACGCTTATAGGTACTTCACAACATTCGACTGTTTTGTCATGCTTTTGCCAAGACAATTGTGAGTGCATTAAACTATTGGCTCAGATGTTAGCCGTCCGGTTACTTAGCCTAGCAAGGGTCACTATTACAGTTTGGGATGTCTCTAAATTTGGAGTGATTTGCAACGGAAAAGCTGTGTGGGCTTTTCTGTTTTTGAATGGACACAGCAGCGTATTCGAACGCTATGAAGTTTGAACTTAGAACAAAAGACCAGCTAACGTGTGAATCGGCCTGAAGACTTGCAACAACAACAACAACACCTAGAGGGTCAAGTGTCCCGTGTAGCGCGACTTACCCTTGTCGTAAATGTCACGGAACATCCTGGAAGTGCCTTTCCTCAACGGCGGGGTGCGTTGGTAGAACTTCTCCAGGTCCTCCTGCGTCAGTTGCCGCCGTCGCAATCGTTCTGCAGAAGAAGAGGTAGCTCACGGAATCATGTGCAAGTCTAACCGAAAAATAGTCCATTCTTTGCCCAATAACACTAGATGTCATCTTGTCATGTTTTCAGTACATTATCCGCAAGCCTAAGCTACAAATGAATTAAATACTAAATGCTTAGCCCCGTATTATTATTATATTCCTAGTTTAAGCCTCCCTACCCCCAAAGTACACTGTGATCCAGTGATCCAAAGGAAGGAAGAAAGAAGGGACAAAGAATGTCATGAGAAACGTGGAACCCACGCACGAGTCAGCGCACTTGGGAACAGCAAATCGGGAAAGAAGAGGAAGAACGGAATAAAGCATGAGTAAGTAGTAGTATGAAATCGGGATGGAAGCAAAGTGGGCACGAAAGTCACGCGTCCCGAAGGCCTAGCTAATGGCTAAGATAACCTACACGAGCCCCCTAGCTCGCCGGGCCCCATAACATAGGATAGGAGAACCTAAACTAACCTAACCCTACGGCCCATCCTATGTCTTCTGAGGGGACTTCGTTTTGTAACACTGGAAGTTAGCTTATCATGATATTTTTACTACATCATGTGCAAGTCTAACTTAAAAATATCATATTGAAGACTTAGCCCCATAATGTCAGTTTGTCACGATGTTTCCATAATGCGTTTCTACTAAAAAGTCCAAACAAAACATGACTTTTAGTTAGGCGCATTAGGTGTAGCTACTGCAGCGGTTTCCAAACGCTATCTTTCCATAATCCCGTAACGGATGTTAGAGGTCTGACATAGAGCACCCAACTTTTTGAAAAATCCATCGCTCAGCGGCCAAGCTTAATGACTTACTCATTATCAAGAGAGTGAACGTACAAGCCCTGGCCAGGGATGAATAGTCTTGACGCTCGGGAGTGTAGCGTCAGCAGTTCTTCCATTTGTAATCAGGGAGGGGCACTGACTTCAAACTCGCGACGTGCTTGAGCGGGGCAGTTGTCAAGTGAGTCTTCCGCCAATATGACGCCACAGGTCTGTGAATTTTCAGTTGACTGCAGCCATACACTCCTCTGGGCACTAGAGTACATCTGTCGGCAGCACTAACCAGTGCATATGGGTTTCCTAGTTAGGTTGTGCGGTCAAGGCGACTATACCTTTAAACTCGAATTATACAACAGGCCTAATCCG
>LQNS02278097.1:28356301-28367361 GCA_001587735.2 Parhyale hawaiensis | reverse complement strand
GCTCCATCTCTATATTTAAGCTCCGCATATCAGCGGCCATCGATCATGCTTGCGGGCATTAATGACCATCGCTTTGGCGTCGACTCTTCTCCCCTTTTTTTCTATTTTTTCTCATTTCTTTTTCTCTTTCGTCTTCCATTTTTTCTCTCCTCGTTTCTCCATTCCTCTACATTCTACTAACATAATGGCAATAGCTCATAGAGGATCGGGGTGTAAGTTCCGGTGTCTTTTTGGGAATGGGCCTCTTGGTTCGTCTACTGCCGCCTATCTAATCTAATCTAAAAAAACTACCTTAACGGTTTAAATTTCAGAACCGGTTCAAGTCAATCCACCTCACGGCTTGGACTCAAGAATCCCCACTCAAGAACCCCTTGGTTTAAAAGTGTTAAAAATACACTTTTAAAGTGAGGCAAGTGGGGCACATGAGTAGATTAAATTAAACAAGAAGGAGTAGAAGGTCCAACAAGCCTAATCCCAGCGAGGAGACGCGGCATAGACTCCGGCCCGCTCCAAGCTATTGCTGTTGTGCCACGATGAAAAAATTATAGACGTCTCGCAGAAAACCGCAGCCACTGAAGTGACAGTACAAATGTGACCAGTTGCAGCAAATGATGCGGTGGTACTGAAGCCTACTAAATGAATGAAGTAGCAAATACTAAACGCTACTAGTATGATACGCTAATGCTGTTGCAGATTTGTTTCAATGGCCGTCACTCATTTGCATCTCCGGGAGGACCCCTACGCGTTTTTATCTATCCCCTTCTCACCCTTCCTTCGAAATTCTTTCTCCTCTTCCCCAGAAATCTCTTGGGTGCTAGGTTAATGTGGTCAACATAAGCACTCAGGCACCACCGCACAAAGTAAATGCCTCCGATAAGTCAATACTCACGCCGAGGCTCCGAGTCCGTGACGCTCTCAATGAAGTCCTGAGGGGTCATGTACAGCTGGCCGCGGTACTCCACGCTGGCGAATTTGATGAAGCGTCGCTCACGGTGGTTCAGCTTCAGGCCGCTCAGCTGCAGTTCTTCCGGCTGTTGCTAGACACAGACACGATAAACGGTGACGGTATGGTATTGTGTTGCTTGCTGAGATTCAAGAAGCTATAATACGATGGCCTGTCAGTTAGGATTAGGCGCATATTCCTGCTGAACCAACCTACCCTAACCTCTTCTTAACCTACCTGACCTAATGTACTGAATCCCAGGAAACTAGCACACGGGTAGCTGAAGGAGGAAGAAGAGGGAGAGGGGGAAGGGTTGTGCAGCAAAATATGAAAGCCTTCACGTTGCTATAATTTCGATGTATATATATTAGTTACATGGTTGTAATATTGGGGGACTACGGGGAGGGGGCACATTATTGGGGGCTCAATCTCCCCACGCTCCCATGGATCCACCACTAATTCACGCTTAACTAACGTCCGAAAGTGAGCCACAACCGACATGGGGACAGGACACTTCCAGTGATGCTACTCCTCCCAAGTACGAAAGTTTTCGTAAGTACCTACTCAGTTATAGAAGTAAACTCAATAACATTACCATTCCTCCAATGATGTCCATGAACTTGATATCGAAGAGAAGCAGTCTAGGCAGAAATGAGAAAAATACCCAATAGTGCCCCTACGCTGAGGACACCTTTAAAATGGAGCCTCTAACGTCTGCACGGACTATCCGGTCGCGTTTCAAAGGCAGTTGTTCCTACAAAAATGTGTTCGCCATTGGTATGTTTAGCCACGTGTTACTCAGGCTGTGTTTCGCTAAAGGAATTCTCCTCCTATTGTATAGCTATAGCATAGACCGCAACAGTACTTGACTCTTAGGTCTGACGTTGGCGGCCATAAGTCGGCAACGGAAAAATGGGATATTCTCAAGAGCTATTCTTTTCCCCCTATCTAATACTGAAGAAAAAATTTCAAGGTAGCTATCCAACATTTTTCTTACGAAGAAGATATCTTGGATACGGCGGGACGCACTTTGGGCGCTTGCCTGCATGATCGTGTCTGGACATGTTCATAATAGCTCTTGAGAAACTCCCATTTTTCCCATTTTGGCCGCCAGCGTCAGAGGCCACTTGGACCTAAGAGTCAAGTACTGTTGCGGTCTATGGCTATAGGCTAGTGATTCTCAACCTTTTCTATGCCTGGTATCCCTGGAGAACTTTCACGATGTTCTCACACCCCCTAAAAAATTCATAAGCCATGTGATGATCACAAATGGAATTCGAACTAATATTTGTGTAACGAATTCGTGTTAATTTTGTAATGGTATGGAAATAGAACAAGATGCCTCACTCCCTAAAAGGTCATTTCGCACCCCCAAAGGGTGAAAGCACCCCTGATTGGGAACCCATGTTATCGGTAAAACAGACTTCGTGACGATGTAGCCCAGCCTGAGACGAAGAGCATAAGAGTAACCTGAGACATTTGCCTTAAGCCGGATTCACACGAACGTCAATCCTGTACCCTACATTCATACTTACAAACATCCGAATGTTTCGTCGGGCCCCTACAAATACAATTGAGTGCACGGTAGGCTAAAAGATTTGTCAAAATGTTAGCCGTTAACAAGTGTGTCACCGGGAAAGTTTTGGATCTCGCTTCAAATTTGAAGTGAATTAGAACTCAGGACGCCGTGCAGCAACGCAGCTGAACACCGCAAAGGATCAACTCGGGACAAAAAAGAAATAATGCGAGGACCGGGCTTCCAAGCAACGCAACTTACTTGTTTCTTGTTAGCCTTGGCGTGCAGCTTGGGAACGAGGGAGTCCAGAGTAATGGGGCGGTCGTCGGGAGACATGAGGTGGGCAGCGCAGGCTGTAGCGGCCACGGCAGCCACAACAGCACCTAAATTAGCTCCACCGGTGCCGCGCCCGCCGGCACCTTCTGTGCCACCTCCAGCACTGCCGTTGCCTGAATTTGCACATTCGCTTTGCCATAAATGGCGACTAGAAGCAGGTTCGGCAGAGATTTTGTTGGGGTTGACCCCCGTGGAAGAACTGAGCCATCTGAGGTTGGCAGACCCCAGGGAAGGCAAGGGAGCCAACGCCCGATGAAAGTTACTATTGCACAGACAGCGCAAGTGGCGCATGACTAATACTGTGCACTTATAACTAACTCACCTAATAGAGGAGTGTACTGCAAACAAGCGCAAAATTCATTACTGAATTAGTACCAACGATTGTACCATAGACGCCGAGTCCATGCAACGGGCATAACAGAGAGGTGATGACCAATGTTAGTAACAATGAGTTATTCAAGCCAGCGTTTCCACTAAAAAGGCGAGATCACGAAGAATAAGGAAGAGACATAGCTATCGTACGTGTACGACGGTGTTATTATGTACCCCAAATAATTAAGGCAGTTGGGAATAGAAGTCGAGAAAGAAAACGAAAATAGCGGAAAGTAATATCAGTAAGTGTATGAAGCCGGAAGAAAGTAACGTGGGCACGAAGGAAGGACATCCTGAAGGCCAGTTAATGGTTAAATGGCCACACAGAATGCTGGAATCGCTGCTCCCCAGAAAACATAGGACGGGCGAACTTCACTACCCTAACCCTATGGGCCATCCTATGCCTATTGAGGGGCTACGGTACGACAGAGCAACAAATTTTTACTGTAGTACATACGTACCAACGCAACTGCCATTTTCTATATCAAATAATGCAATGTCAATCTAGTGCTTGGTGCTTGAATTCTGCTGTATGTTATAATCAGAGAGGTCCGTTTTCGAGCGGAACGACATCACAGAGGAAAGAGCAAGGGACATATAGTATGTCGATAGAAACAAGGAACCCATGCACGAAGATGTTCCCATACAGGATCAACGCGCATGGGAACAGCAAATCGGGAAAGAAGAGGAAGAACAGAATAAAGCATGAGCAAGTAGGAGTATGAAACCGGGAAGGAAGCAAAGTGGGCACGAAAGAGAGACGTCGAGAAGGCCTAGCTAATGGCTGAGGCAACCTACTACTCGGGCCCCTGGGGCATAAGATACACTAGTAACAGTTGCAGAAAATGAGCAGGATAGGCCTTAAAACAACAATTAATACCATCCCATTATAATAATTATTACATTGAGATTGTCCCACTATTTCCGATTCTATGACGGTCAATAGCGATCTAAGGTACCTACATATCTCTGTATACGGCCGGAACCAGTAAGTCGGGTGTAGCGAGATTATCCGACATAATGGGATATTGGTGAAATGGAAAGGTGGTCGTACAAGTTTCCGAGCGAGTTACAGAAATGTCACTTTGAAGTGCATCCCTAAAATGAAAAAGTCTCACGCAGAGGCACACTGAGGTACCGAGGGGTTGTGAGGCCCTTGGCACTGACATCCAAGACTGCGGGAACCAATCACCATTGCTGATTGCTGATATATGACGCAACATTTGCGAACAACTAAAATTTTTCGAAGTTCTCTCTAAACTGGCGAGCCTTGAGCGGAAAGCTCAAAGAGAATCAAGGTTTAGCACCATTCTTGGAAGTCAACGCCCCTCGCGGTATTCTACTACAAATCTCAAATAAATTTTCGTTTTCTCAAAAAAAAAAAAAAAAAAAACCTTGATATGCTGAACAGCTGACAAAAATATATATATAGTTAAATGGGGTAAAAATGAATTACCCACATTACGGGTAGAAAATTGATGTCCTCTCTTGCAGTAAAAAATCCTATATAATTTTTTTACCCCTAATGTGGGTAATTAATTTTTTACCCCACTTTACTATATTGTGATATTTCCTCCCTTCATTTTACTCGCCACTTGAGGTTTCATCCAGTATTCAAGACACGACAGCCATATATGGCTAGGCCCCAAATCAAGCAACCTTTACGTCTCGAACCTTTTACCAGTTGTACATCGCTTACTACGATTCAGAAGGGGTGCTACCAGTCTTCACAAGGTCGTCAGCCCCACGTTCGTTATTTTCTCCGTCCGAATTAGGTAATCTAAACACGGCACACGGAGAAAAGTAGGTCCAGCTCTCAAGCTACGACTTCGCATTCCAGATGCTATGTAAGCAATATTGAAAGCTAACAGTTTACTCATGACAAAGAAAAATGTAGCCCTAATACTGGGTTTTGCAAAAGTTCTCTTACATTTCATTTTACATGTTAGTAGTCAGTTTTAAATAGTAAATTTAATTCTCTGTGACGCTAACATAAAATTTATCTTTTCTAGGCCATTTTCACTAGAAATTTAATAGTAGTGAGGTGCACGTGTGCCTCAGTAGAAGTAAAAAGAAGCGAGTTGTCCGCTCTCCCCTGGGCGGGCCGCGCCAAGTCAGACATCGAGGCCCAAGCATGGAGGCGGGTTGCTCGGCTGTAGACTCACAGTGAACCTAAACGAGGTCTATCCTTCAGGTCATCACCTTCCTCTTTCTACGACTCTGTAGACGGTTATCCGTCTGACGTTCAGCCGTATGGTGATGTCGGGCTCGTTGGGGCTCCGCGTGGAGGATAGCAGATGTATCAATACTTTTTTTGCTTCCACTGAAGCTCACTTGCACCCCACCACTATTTCATGCTAGTGAAAACTACCAAAAAGGATCAATTTTAAGTTTGTGTTCACAAATATTTATATTTACTATTTAAAACTGACCACAAACATGTAAAATGAAGTGTAACAGAACTTTTGCAAAATCCGGTATCCCTCTGATACACTAAATGCCCAGAGAGGTAATAAGTTTAGGTAAGGAACATCGGCAGTAGACATTTGAAGCGTGGGCGAGTGTACTGATAATATTGTGATTATTACTATAGTGGGTTGGGTTACTAGCGCCGCACACTGTAAATGAAATTCGTCAACAATATATGATCCCTCAGTCTGATAATTGCAATAAAAAGCATAGGTCTCACTGTACAAATGAAGTGATCACCAATAGGAACTGTTATTATAGCTGCGAGCAATTGAAGACCTAGCTCTCGACTACCAGGTCTGAAGCAGTATTATCTCCTGTCTAACCCTGCACTCCTAAAACAAATGTGGTTAAAGAGCAAGTAAAGTGGTTGCGGTCGTGGTGCCTGGCTGAACAGGCTCGCTGCCCTTAGTTAGGTGACAACGGCAGACACCGGCCCACACCAATGATGCGACTGAAGTAAGCTCTGTAGGTAATTCCAATGTGAGCTTACACAGTCGTGGAAAGAAAGAGCGAATGTGGTATGGATAATCGTAACAAGGCACTAGTTCTAATCGTAGATAGGGATTAACCCAATAATGTAGTCTGTACACATGGATAATTGCACAAGAAGATGACATTCCGTTGTGTAAGTTAACTTTATTAGCAAATGATGTAGAGATACATGACTCAACACATAACGTGTACTGTGGAGCCGCACACGCACACACAAACATCGACAACAGCGCAACAGTTATACCAGGCCACACTACACAATCGAACACGCAACTTACTGAGCGCACGTTCAGCTCGTAAGTCCCTTCCTGACA
Organism: Parhyale hawaiensis; assembly: GCA_001587735.2. Taxonomy (NCBI): domain Eukaryota; kingdom Metazoa; phylum Arthropoda; class Malacostraca; order Amphipoda; family Hyalidae; genus Parhyale; species Parhyale hawaiensis. The sequence continues at coordinate 28,360,916 of LQNS02278097.1, read as the reverse complement.
CCACGTGAAAATTTGTAGCTCAGATATGGTAGCGTGATCGAGGCGAGCTGAAGGGCTGCACATTAAGCTGAGGGTGCGATTGTCTAGTGTGGTCACGGCATAACGGGCTGAGACCTTACTATGCACGACGGTACTTTCTGCTTCCCCTACCAATTACGTAATAGGAAGAGCACGGTTGGAAGTGACACACTCTACCCTAGATAATAAATTCTTCCCTCCCCCTCCCCCAAAAAAAAAATAAATTCCCGAATTAGCTGGTCGTACTTGAAACTCCATTTGGTACACTGGGTAATAGTAGAAGCAATTACAGTGCATGGGACAATTAATAAGGGTAGTTACTAATTGCATCACATCGGGTGACTGGAAAGTAGCTGTATCTTTATCGCATCGGGTGATGTAGTAATAATAATGCTTCTAGTACAGCGGGTGAATTAGCTGAAGTTACAGCTATGTTACATAAGGTATATAAGTTTCTGCCGGCCTTCATTTTCTAGGGTTCGAGTAGCTCCATAACATAGAACACAGTCCGTAGACGACATATAAAATAGCATAGCGTCACGTGCGCAAGTAATGATATGATATCTAGGCGTATTGGATAAAATAACAATGGGTTTCGGTATGATATGGAGGGCTACTTTAAAGTATGCGTTTGGTTAGAACAGACAAGGTTAGCTTACGTAAGAAATGTACTTGTTCAGCTCAGCTAGAATAGGTGCCTAAACTAATTTATAGGCACAGATATTATATATATATATATATCAGATTCTCAGAGAGGCCATGTACAAGCGGTTCCCAACTGGTGGTCCATAACTACTTTTTGGGTGGTCCGCCCACTGTGTTTGTCATCAAACTGAATATAATTTTGATTTTACTGGGTCCCTAATCACAAAAAATGGTCATTTGATTTATAATATTCCTATTCCAAAAATGTACTGGCAAACTTTAAACCAGAACACTTATTGTGTGTACTTTTCTTATCTCTGTCAAAAATGAAATGGTCCACATTTCTTCGTTCGGTAGTTGGTCCAAGTCATGCTATGAGTTGGGAACCACTGCCATATACTATACCGGCACCCAACACAGGTTATAGTTTCACTAGAACGTGTATAGAATGTACATATTCCCTACAGCAGTCGAAACTTTCTCTAAATTGAGGAACTTCGTGTGCCATAACAAGGAGAAATACATTAAATTATATTTGGAGGGGAATGTAGCGTGAATAAAAGTTCGCACGAATTTAAAACACTAGACTTTCATAATCAAACGTGTTTACGAAGAAATTAAATCAATGTAGTAGTTCACAAAAATCAATGAAGAGAGGACACAAAGAACAGAGCATAAGCCAGAAAAATGATTAGACTGTATAGGCAAGTACGGTAGGCACCCACCGTTCTCTATGTAGAAGACTTATCATGAATCTGGCATCCAAAGAATAGAAGCAAGATGTGATGCACTGTACGGCATGAAACCGGGAAAACCAAGGATATGAACCGTAGAAAACAGAATGAACAGCAGATAAGAACAAGACGAGGAGGAAAAGGGACAAGAAAAAGAGACTATAAATACTGCAAGAGTAAAGAATCTCAGTGGGTAAAGATGAACGTAAAACGGGAGGCGCAACGGCGACTATGGTAACCAATTGAATCCCCAAGGCGATTGCGTACTACAACGAATGTGTCAAATGATCACTTTAACAAACAACACTAGGCTTCTTAACAAAAACATATTCTTATTTAAGCTGTCCCACCCACAGCGCACACCGTGATCATAAGAGAGCAACATAGAATCGACAAGCGGAACGTCATGAAAAAATAGGACAAGGAAAGTATAAGTTTAATAAAAAATCAAAGAGAAAATGAGTAGGATAAGAACAAGGGCTATAAAACACTACCGATGGAAGGTATTGCCAAGCTTAACTTGGCAGGTTATTTATTGTTTTAATAGAGTCAAGTTTTATTTTTTGAAGACGCCAACTTTTCTCGTAAAAGAAATACAAGCAACTCAGCACAAGCAAACTTGAGTTGATGCTAATCGACGAGCCACGCCTGGCGGTTCGACTGACAGAAACTTGTCTTTGCAATAATAAATATACAGTAGGTACTGACGTTAATAAAACTCTTCACCGAATTCTCGCCCGGAAGCAACGCATTTATAAGCAAAACTAAGCATCAGTTTTCCTAAAATAGCGTTAATATTTATACCAATGCTTCAGGGTCTTTCTTTGCCATTAAGCTCAAAGTTAAAGAAAACACTAAAAAGCATTCAATTAAAAAATATTACAATTCGTATTAATTCAATGTCTAGGAAATATCAATGCTGCACCTACGTACCGCAGTCAAATTTGGAGTAAAAAAATGTATAGGTTGATAACGAATACGTTTTCGACCCTTATCAGCCTCTTTCCCTACCTATACATGTCCCAAAGGTATTTTCAACAAGTCCATGTCTCCCTCCCTCCTGAATCTAAGACGTATGCTGGTGCACCAGTGTCCCATTGCTATGACGGTCTATGACGATACATTTTGAATTACCTAGGTTTTTTATCGACTGACACCACCGACACATCCACTGAAACGAAAAATCTTATTATTAAATATATAAATCAATTGAGCGAATTAAGAAGCAAGTCCCAACCTGAGCCAAATCAACCAATATACATACCGTTACACAGTGCGGAGATAGGAGGAAAGAATCTTAAAATGGTACCAAAGCACTTGTTGATAAAAATAAAGTTAACTAATACAAATATACTTATACTAACTGCCCAATGCACCACAAAAAAAAAAAAATAAATAATTGAGCCACCCCATCTCCCCATCACTACCAGGTAACAATAATCCATATAAACAACATCCATTTTTCTCCATAATTAATCTTACATCATAGTGACATCAACCACTTATATTTCCACGGAGGCTCGTTAAGTATCTCATGAAACAATCTCTAACCTTATGCATACCAGCCTGTGTTATTTTGCTACAACCAGCCTGTGTCATTTTGCTAGATGGGTCCTTTGCCCTATTATTTTAGAATGTAAGGAGCGCAGAAGTCGCATGGAGCCACTATGCCAACAAATGCTGTTGTTAATTTCAGGATCATTTGAGATTGGAGAAGAATCCAGTGCGTTGTGCTATTTTGGAAATTTTACAAGCATAATTATTCCTGTCCTTTATACTGAACACTCTGGCATGTGATAGGAATTCTGTAAGCCATCAAATAGACTAATTCAGAGTTCGGCGCAATAGGTATATGGATGCATAAGTCCGCGCGCTAGGTGTCCATACCTATATTACTACTACTGCACTGCTCTTATTCCTACGGGAAAAAGCCTAGGTAACAAGGTAACACAGCCGGGTATTAATAGGGTTAACCCTTCACTGCCTACATTAACTATCTGTTTTGGTGGGGATATGACTGACCGGTGCGTGACCGACCAGTCTATTGGAGCATAGACGGGTAAAGCAGGCATCAGCCAGCCATCATTATTATCATCATCGGTGTTTTGCCGCCGTAACAAACATGCAGACTACAAAACAGCGATCCATGCCCATAGCCAGCCATCCAGCCCGAGTTTACCTACACTAACAGCAGCTAATACTCATCCCGCCAACATAAAAGTATTAATCTCATGTTGAGAGGCCTCGGGTTATTTATTCAAATCAACTGTATTCTAACAATAATACAACGAAGACTAATAACACAAACTTGAGAAATTTGCTCATGTGGTCACCAATAGATTTCCAGCAGCGATTGTGTCCCACTAATAATGCAAGAGAAGAGTACCTACTACAAATCAGGGAAATTCAAGGGTATACCTCGTAAGAATTTCCCTCTAACGACTGTGCTGTACTACTGTATTAGTGTGACAAGACAATAATCAGGTATATATGGGACGATTTTGAATTGTTGAATCAAGCTTCAAATTAAAATTCGCAAGGCAGATACTGCAAACAACCTTTCACAATCAAGCTAACTCACCAATTACTTTCTTGCCCTCCAACTGAAACAAAATAAATGAAAATATAGTGAAGCCATTTCAAAGGAAAAATAACACTATGCTAAAGCAATAGGGCTTGTGACTCTTCATAAATACCTATCGAGACGAAATGAATTAACTAAATGAACCTCAACAAAGGACCCTACGAGAACAGCCAGCTGCAAAGGATATAGATACAGAGTAGGTACACTTTCACAAATCGAGTAGTAACGTCACCCCGCAACATAATGAATGATGACTATGAAAGAGAATTTATTGTTCACAAAAGCTATATATATTCCTGCAAATAGGACATACATCCATTTCTAAGCATTTCATTTACTCAATTTACCAAGTGCGGACTTGGATCGACCCGTAGGTCAATTGTTAGTTTATAGAACAATGCTCTGTCGCGAGAAATTTCATTTCGCATAAAAAAACCAAACCTATGACCTTCAGAAGTGTCACACGCATACACACCCACTTGAGAGCATACCAACAGCTACGATAATAAGCCTGAGTATAAGGCTCACACAACTAACATTCTCAACAAATCTGACACCCAGTCGGCCCACCACTGCACATACCCACTGTAGAATATCTCAATAACTATGTTAATATAAGCCTGAGCTTGTGGCT
>LQNS02278097.1:28337924-28353961 GCA_001587735.2 Parhyale hawaiensis | reverse complement strand
GATTTGTATTCAGTTTCAAAGTTGGACCCAATTATCCACATGAGCCTCCTAAGGTTAAGTGTGAAACAATGGTGAGTATGTACAAATTACAAGGAATAGCTATTGTATTAGAACTAAAGCTACAGAGTTGTAGCACTTTCGCAGTATATAACTCTTCCATGTACTGTACTAATATCTTTCATTTGATTGCAAAACAGTTGAATCTCATACCATGAATGCTGTGCAAAGAGTTTGCTTATGCATTTTGTTTTTAAGTACAAGTGTAGATTTCCGAGTAGCCGTGTGTCTGCTGAATATATACATTGATGCTGTAGCTAGGTATCACCGCCAAGCATGTAGCTACAGTTTTATTGTACAATCAAAACTCTACTACCATAAGTATCAAAGCATAAGTCTGGAAATAGCTTGCTTATGGAGTAAATTGAACTTTTGATATGATGATTTGCTGTGTTGTGATGCCATCTTAAGGTTGCAGGCTTCCTCTGGGGGGGCATAGGATGGGTTATAGGGTTAGGTTAGTAAGGTTCGCCCATCCTATGTTATGGGGCTCGGCAACCCCCGGGGGCTCGTGTAGGTTACCTCAGCCATTAGCTAGGCCTTCGGGACGTCTGTTTTTTGTGCCCACTTTGCTTCCTTCCACTTTCGTACTCCTACATGCTCATGCTTATTCTGATCTTCCTCTTCTTTCTTGACTTGCTGTTCCCATGCGACGTGATCCTGTGTGGGAACACATTCGTGCATGAGTTCCCTGTTGCGATCGGCATGCTATATGTCCCTCACTCTTTCCTCTGTGATGTCATTGTATTTGGAAACAGAGGCTTAATTTTTCTGACTATAAGGTTGCAGGCTAGCTGCTGTAGTATAGCGTTTGTCCTTGCGAAAGTATTTTTAATTTCAATATGGTTTCTCTAATTCATATTATAAATTTGCAGGTTTATCATCCAAACATAGATATGGAAGGAAACGTTTGTTTGAATATCTTGCGTGAAGATTGGAAGCCTGTTCTTACCATCAACTCCATTGTATACGGTCTTCAATACCTCTTCTTGGTAAGTTTGCTGTTTGGTTTGGATGCATTTATTTACAGTGGCTTCCCTCCGGCAGAGTACCTCTGTCAGTAGTGCCACATTCCGTAGCTACAGCCACGGGATTCTCATGTATTGGACCATTAGTGGTTGTCATACAATTGTCAGGTAAGGTATTTTGACTTTTATTTCTTTTTTTTTTGTGGCTGCCGTGGTCCAGCTGGACCAATTGGTAGCTGTAAGCAGCCCATATGTTGGCACCCTGTTAGAGTAACGTGCCTAGTACCCATCTACCATGCTAGTAGCCATCCACTTGGCACTAAAAAATGTCCTGTGTGAAAACTAGCAGTGCTAGAAAGTTGTACATAGGCTTACAAACTGTATGCTAAGCAGTGCCGCACCATCCCTGAAAATAACGTGCGAAAAAAAAAAAAACGATAAAAATTGATGGTGGTTTTCAAATTTTTTCATGTTTTTAGTGAAAAAAAAAAAATGTAAAAACCACCACCATTTTTTGTTTTATTTTTTCACCCGTCAATTTCAGGGATGGTGCGGCACTACTTAGCCTACAGTTTAAGCCTATGTACAGCTTTCTAGCACTGCTAGTTTTCACACAGGAAGTTTTTTAGGGCCAAGAGGATGGCTACTAGCATGGTGGATGGGTACTAGATATATTAATAATATTATCCTACCAATTCGCTCCAGAATCAGCATTTGCTCTTTTCTTTTAGTGTAGAACTTCATACCTTTGGTTTTTGTGTGGGCACTTTTGTTGTTTAGGAGTCGAGACTAGCTACTCTGTTTTATAAAAAAAACTAACATAAATTGTTACCCTAATTCATTTGTTACCAAGCTAGGTAACCTTGCTTGTGAATCTGGCACACTAAACAGAATGATTATCGACGATATGATTGGGCGTGGCCTGAAGAGACCCTGAACACAGATATGACGTTCTATCTCTATAAGAATCATAGGAAACGTAATACCCTCCAATTCCTGCAGGTTGTAGCTGTTTAGGTAATAAACAGGGTTGTTAACCCTAGTAGAGGAGTTATCAGTTCCCAACTTCACGTACCTTTGCACTAGCCTATTCTGTTTGGGAAGTGAGCAAGGAGTTAGTACTATATGCACTGTTCATCTCTGGGAACAGCAAAATTCCTCCCTGCTCCTCTGTTCATAAGTTGGGGCTACGGACTGCGGCAGTCTGTTGTGAGCGAGTCACTGCAAATAGGTCGATGTTCTCATGAGCAATTTTACTTCTGCAAAGTGAACGTCAAGAACTTCAGGAGGATTTAATTTTTTCCCAAAGCCCTTTGTTGTGTGAATTCAAGAATTGGCCCGCATTGTAGAGTGACCATCTGGGCCAAGCGCTCCTAAATATTTACTCTCAGCTGCTGTAGTCGCGGCTGCCGCTGCAGCGAAAAAGTCTGAGTATCTAACTGTAGCTATCATGAGGTACATGCAAGGACTCCAAACGGCTCTGACCTGAAGAAACGTCTGGTTGCGTGAATCTTGATGTGACCGACAGAGGTACCCTGGGTACATCTGCTGCAAAAGTGTTCATCAAACAGTCAAATTATTTTTCTGATCGCTATTTGTCATATTTACAGCATTTGATTCCAGTTGATGAAGGAAGGGAGGGATTCGTTCTGTTTGGGCTTGTTCTTGCTGTCTTTTTTTTTCACCTGAATTTAATGTTATCTCAGACCCCGAGTCCCTTTATGACTAATACCTTCCTACGGGGAGAAATAAATCTTTTTTAATTTGAATGCTAATATATCTATTGGCCTTTTTCCCAGCCATACCGCAGGAGCTGTTGGATTTGACCGTAGTCCTTATTGATGGATGAGCTTAGTCTGCTAAAATTAGGTATGTCCTTCATGCTTCCCCTTCTGCTTCGTAAGCCGAGCCGCGGATGATGCACAGTCTATCTCGTGGATCTCCTCTCTGCTCCCTCTGATGATTGCTGAAGGGGATCTCGTCACCAGTATCTCTTTCTTGTATATTCTTAATGTTTCCTTATCCTGTTTGAGAGGCAATGTGCCCTGCATCTCCTGACAGTAGTAGCAGCTGCATACTGGGCACTTCTAAAATAAAGTACTCGCGTAAGTCTGGTTTAAAGATTTGTTTCTAAACCGAACCTACTGTGTACGAACAGATCACTTTTATGTGTTCTCTGTATCAAATTTGGTGGGGAAAACTCCTATTAAAAGAATACCAATAATTTAATTTGCGTTGAATGAGTTTTGGAGCACACCAGGTGAGCAACTAAGTGAGCTGTGGTGCGAGTTTCTCTGAGGTTGGGCATTGTGCCATAGCTATATCATCTATTCGACATTGATTGTTGAACATATGATAATCAACTGTACTGTTCTTCAACTTGGTGTATACTGGTGTGTCTAGATGCTGTTGGTTTTACTCCCGAGCAAGTAAACGCCATCAAGTCATTGCTTGGGGGTAAAAAACACCTGGTTATGGTCCAAAGGCAGATTGTGGATTCTTCTCTTATGGACCTGGTCCAGTTGCTGCTCTATTGTTGTACTTACGCTGGGGAACTGTAAACAGATGCCGGTAGTCACTTCCCGTGCAGAGGACAGCTGAGTGCCATCGAAGGTGATTGGCGGTTGGAGGACAGATATGCGTTTGCCCGACTGGCTACGGAGAAGGCTCCTTAGTCGGGAGGAGTACAGTAGGACCTATGGTCACAGCGTTCAATTGCGTCGAACCACGCCTTCTTGACACTCTCAGACAAGGCATTAGTTTTCCTGTTGAATAATTTACTATGAAAACCGTGAAAACTTTCCTAATACTATATATACATTTACTAAGGTACGATTGTGTTATCCTTCCATCGATGCAGTGGACTCAAAAGTTGCTGCCATTTTATTGCAGGAGCCCAATCCGGAAGACCCGCTGAACAAAGAAGCTGCTGAGGTGCTGCGGATGAATCGATCACTCTTCGAGCAGAACGTCATCAAGAGCATGAGGGGTGGCTATGTGTCTAATGTATATTTTGATAGATGCCTCAAGTGACGAGATTTATTGGTAACGTTAGCGCTTTAAGCCACAAGCTCAGGCTTATATTAACATAGTTATTGAGATATTCTACAGTGGGTATGTGCAGTGGTGGGCCGACTGGGTGTCAGATTTGTTGAGAATGTTAGTTGTGTGAGCCTTATACTCAGGCTTATTATCGTAGCTGTTGGTATGTTCTCAAGTGGGTGTGTATGCGTGTGACACTTCTGAAGGTCATAGGTATGTTTTTTTTTTTTTTTGCGAAATGAAATTTCTCGCGACAGAGCATTGTTCTATAAACTAACAATTGACCTACGGGTCGATCTAAGTCCGCACTTGGTAAATTGAGTAAATGAAATGTTTAGAAATGGATGTATGTCCTATTTGCAGGAATATATATAGCTTTTGTGAACAATAAATTCTCTTTCATAGTTATCATTCATTATGTTGCGGGGTGACGTTACTACTCGATTTGTGAAAGTGTACCTACTCTGTATCTATATCCTTTGCAGCTCGCTGTTCTCATAGGGTCCTTTGTTGAGGTTCATTTAGTTAATTCATTTCGTCTCGATAGGTATCTATGAAGAGTCACAAGCCCTATTGCTTCAACATAGTGTTATTTTTCCTTTGAAATGGCTTCACTATATTTTCATTTATTTTGTTTCAGTTGGAGGGCAAGAAAGTAATTGATTAGTTAGCTTGATTGTGAAAGGTTGTTTGCAGTATCTGCCTTGCGAATTTTAATTTGAAGCTTGATTCAAGAATTGAAAATCGTCCCATATATACCTCATTATTGTCTTGTCACACTAATACAGTAGTACAGCACAGTCGTTAGAGGGAAATTCTTACGAGGTATGCCCTTGAATTTCCCTGATTTGAAGTAGGTACTCTTCTCTTGCATTATTAGTGGGACACAATCGTTGCTGGAATCTATCGGTGACCACATGAGCAAATTTCTCAAGTTTGTGTCATTGGTCTTCGTTGTATTATTGGTAGAATACAGTTGATTTGAATTAATAACATGAGGCCTCTCAACATGAGATTAATACTTTTATGTTGGCGGGATGAGGAGGTATTAGCTGCTGTTAGTGTAGGTGAACTCGGGATGGATGGCTGGCTATGGGCATGGATCGCTGTTTTGTAGTATTTCATGTTTGTTACGGCGGCAAAACACCGATGATAATAATAATGATGGCTGGCTGATGCCTGCTTTACCCGTCTATGCTCCAATAGACTGGTCGGTCACGCACCGGGCAGTCATATTATCCCACCAAAACAGATAGTTAATGTAGGCAGTGAAGGGTAAACCCTATTAATACCAGGCTGTGTTACCTTGTTATCTAGGCTTTTTCTCGTAGGAATAAGAGCAGTGCAGTGGTAGTAATATAGGTATGGACACCTAGCGCGTGAACTTATGCATCCATATATTGCGCCGAACTCTGAATTAGTCTATTTGATGGCTTACAGAATTCCCATCACTTGCCAGGGTGTTCAGTATAAAGCACTGGAATAATTATGCTTGTAAAATTTCTAAAATAGCACAACGCACTGGATTCTTCTCCAATCTCAAATGATCCTGAAATTTACAACGGCATTTGTTGGCATAGTGGCTCCATGCGACTTCTGCGCTCCTTACATTCTAAAATAGTAGGGCAAAGGATCCATCTAGCAAAATGGCACAGGTTGGTTGTAGCAAAATAACACAGGCTGGTATGCATAAGGTTAGAGATTGTTTCATGCGATACTTAACGAGCCTCCATGGAAATTTAAGTGGTTGATGTCACTATGAAGTTAGATTAATTCTGGAGAAAAATGGATGTTGTTTATATGGATTATTGTTACCTGGTAGTGATGGTGAGATGGGGTGGCTCAATTATTTATTTATTTTTTTTATTGTGGTGCATTGGGCAGTTAATATAAGTATATTTGTATTAGTTAACTTTATTTTTATTGACAAGTGCTTTGGTACCATTTTAAGATTCTTCCCTCCTGTCTCCGCACTGTGTAACGGTATGTATATTGGTTGATTTGGCTCAGGTTGGGACTTGCTTCTTAATTCGCTCAATTGATTTATACAGTATATTTAATAATAAGATTTTTCGTTTCAGTGGATGTGTCTGTGGTATCAGTCGATAAAAACCATCGGTAATTCAGAATGTATCGTCATAGTCCGTCATAGCAATGGGACACTGGTGCCCCAGCATACGTCTTAGTTTCAGGAGGGAGACATGGACTCGTTGAAAATACCTTTGGGACATGCATAGGTAGGGAAAGAGGCTGAAAAGGACCGAAAACGTTTTCTTTATCGACCTATACTTTTTTTACTCCAAATTTGACTGCGGTACGTAGGTGCAGCATTGATATTTCCTAGACATTGAATCAATACGAATTGTAATATTTTTTATTAGAATGCTTTTTAGTGTTTTCTTTAACTTTGAGCTTAATGGCAAAGAAAGGTCCTGAAGCCTTAGTATAAATGTTAACGCCATTTTAGGAAGACTGATGCTTAGTTTTGCTTATAAATGTGTTGCTTCCGGGCGAGAATTAGGTGAAGTTTTATCAACGTCAGTACCTACCGCATATTTATTATTGCGAAGACAAGTGTCTGTCAGTCGAACCGCCAGGCATGGTCCTGCGCTTATCATCCACTCAAGTTTGCTTGTGCTGGGTTGCTTGTATTTCTTTTACGAGAAAAGTTGCTATCTTCAAAAAATAAGACTTGACTCTATTAAAATAATAAATAACCTGCCAAATTAAGCTTGGCAATGCCTTCCATCGGTAGTGTTTTATAGCCCTTGTTCTTATCCTACTCATTTCCTCTTTGATTTTTTATTAAACTTCTGCTTTCCTTGTCCTATTTTTTTCATGATGTTTTACTTGTCGTTTCTATGTTGCTCTATTATGATCACGGTGTGCGCTATGGGTGGGGCGGTTTAAATAAGAATATGTTTATGTTAAGATTAACTTAAGAAGCCTAGTGTTGTTTGTTAATTTGATCATATGACACATTCGTTGTAGTACGCAATCGCCTTGGGGATTCAATTGGTTACCATAGTCGCCGTTGCGCCTCCCGTTTTACGTTCATCTTTACCCACTGAGATTCTTTACTCTTCAGCAGTATTTATAGTCTCTTTTTCTTGTCCCTTTTTCTCCTCGTCTTGTTCTTCTCTACTCTTCATTCTGTTTTCTACTGTTCATATCCTTGGTTTTCCCTGATTCATGCAGTACAATGCATCACATCTGGCATCTATTCTTTGGATGCCAGATTCATGATAGGTCTCGTACATAGAGAACGGTAGGTCCCTACCGTACTTGCCTATACAGTTTTATCATTTTTCTGGCTTATGCTTTGTTCTTTGTGTCCTCTCTTCATTCACTTTTTATGAAGTACTACATTGATTTAATTTCGTCGTAAACACGTTTGATTATGAAAGTCTTGTGTTTTAAATTCGCGCGAACTTTTATTCACGCTACATTCCCCTCCAAATATAATTTAATGTATTTCTCCTTGTTATGGCACACGAAGTTCCTCAATTTAGAGAAAGTCTCGACTGCTGTAGGGAATATGTACATTCTATACACGTTCTAGTGAAACTATAACCTGTGTTGGGTGCCGGTATAGTATATGAGAGTGGTTCTCAACTCATAGGTACCCTGACGTGGGCCATCTACCGAACGAAAAATGTAGACCATTTCATTTTTTACAGAGATAAAGAAAAGTACACACAACAAGCGTTCTGGCTTAAAGATTGCCAGTACATTTTTGGAATAGGAATATTATAGATCAAATGACCATTTTTTTGTGATTAAGGACCCAGTAAAACCAAAATTATAGTCATTTTCAGTTTGATGACAAGTACAGTGGGCATCCTGTGGACCACCCAAAAAGTAATTATGGACCACCAGTTGGGAACCGCTAGTATATGGCCTCTCTGAGAATCTGGTATATATATATATATATAATATCTGTGCCTATAAATTAGTTTAGGCACCTATCCTAGCTGAGCTGAACAAGTACATTTCTTACGTAAGCTAACCTTGTCTGTTCTAACCAAACGCATACTTTAAAGTTGCCCCCCCATATTATACCGAAGCTCTTTGTTATTTTATCCAATACGCCTAGATATCGTATCATTTCTTGCGCACGTGACGCTATGCTATCTTATATGTCGTCTACGGACTGTGTTCTATGTTATGGAGCTACTCGAACCCTAGAAAATGAAGGCCGGCAGAAACTTATCTACCCGATGTAACATAGCTGCAACTACAGCTAATTCACCCGCTGTACTAGAAGTATTATTATTACTACATCACCCGATGCGATAGAGATACAGCTACTTCCCAGTCACCCGATGTGATGCAATTAGTAACTACCCTTATTAATTGTCCCATGCACTGTAATTGCTTCTATTACCCAGTGTACCAAATGGAGTTTCAAGTAGGTACGACCAGCTAATTCAGGAATTTTTTTTTTTTTTGGGGAGAGAAGAATTTATTATCTAGAGTAGAGTTTGTCACTTCCTACCGTGCTCTTCCTATTACGTAATTGGTAGGGGAAGCAGAAAGTACCGTCGTGCATAGTAAGGTACCAGCCCGTTATGCCGTGACCACACTAGACAATCGCACCCTCAGCTTAATGTGCAGTCCTTCAGCTCGCCTCGATCACGTTACCATATCTGGCCTACAAATTTTCACGTGGTATCAGGAGCGACTTACGAGCTGAACGTACGCTTAGTAAGTTGCGTGTTCGATTGTGTAGCGTGGCCTGGTATAACTGCTGCACTGTTGTCGATGTTTGTGTGTGCGTGTGCGGCTCCACAGTACACGTTATGTGTTGAGTCATGTATCTCTTCATCATTTGCTAATAAAGTTAACTTACACAACAGAATGTCATCTTCTATGCAATTATCCATACCGTAAATTTCTGTGATAGTGAAAGTCCTTGCCTGTCGGCATCAAAGCTTCGTGTTCGAATTGTGTGCCGATCATTTCCGTCCGTGTAAATATCAGAGTTGTCTGTGATGATTATCTGCCAAACTTAGTTCATCTTTGGCCTACTTCCGTCCAAACTGCCATTACCCGCCCGAATAGCACTAATAATATATTCCTAATGGGTACAGACTTCATTATTGGGTTAATCCCTATCTACGATGAGAACTAGCGTCTTTTTACGATTATCCATACCACGTTCGTTCTTTCTTTCCACGACTGTGTAAGCTGCACGTTGGAATTGCCTACAGCGCTTACTTCAGTCGCATCTCTGGTGCTGGCGGCCGGCGTCTGCCGTTGTCACCTAACTAAGGGCAATAAGCCTGTCCAGTCAGGCACCACGACCGCAACCCCTTTACTTGCTCTTTAACCATAATTGTTCTAGGAGTGCAGGTTTGACAGATAATGCTGCTTCAGACCTGGTAGTCGAGAGCTGATAGGTCTTCAATTGCTCGCAGCTATAATAACAGTTCCAATTGGGGATCAATTTATTTGTACAGTAGGACCTATGCTTTTTATTGCAATTATCAGACTGAGGGATCATATTTTGTTAACGAATTTTATTTACAGTGTGCATGGAGATAATTTCGCCTCTGATGCAATTCAGAGGCGGAAGTGCTGCCTGCGGCGCTAGTAACCCCACCCACTATAATAATCATCGCAATATTCTTTACGGAAACTTATTACCTTGCTTGGAATTTAGTGTATCTAAGGGATACTGGGTTTTGCAAGAGTTCTGTTGTATTTGGATTTTAAGTTCTGAAGATGGGAATATAATCCCGAAACTTCAATGCTTTTAAGTCGACACTTTTGTTAGCTTGAATATTCTTAGTTTAATATTCACTTCTGTTGCACTTCATTTTATGTTTGTGGTCAGTTTTAAATTGTAAATACTGTATAATTATTTGTGAACACAAACTTAAAATTTATCCTTTTAGGCAGTTCTCACTAGCATGAAATAGTGGTGGGGTGCAAGTGAGCTTCAGTGGAAGCAAAAAAAGTATTGATACATCTGCTATCCTCCTCGCGGGGCCACACCGAGCCCGACATCACCATACGGCTGAACATCAGACGGATAACCGTCTACAGAGTCATAGAATGAGGAAGGTGATGACCTGCAGGTTCGACCTCGTTTAGGTTCACTGTGTGTCTACAGCCGAGCAACCCGCCTCCAGGCTTGGGCCTCGATGTCTGACTTGGCGCGGGCCGCGCAGAGGAGAACGGACATCTCGCTTCTTTTTACTTCCATTGAGGCACACGTGCACCTCACCACTATTTATTTCTAGTGAAAATGGCCTATAAATGATAAATTTTAAGTTAGCGACACAGAGAATTAAATTTACTAGGTAAAACTGACCACGAACATGCAAAATGAAATATAAGAGAACTTTTGCAAAACCCGGTATTAGGACTACATTTTTCTTTGTCATAAGTAAACTGTTAGCTTTTAATATTGCTTGCATAGCATCTGGAATGCGGAGTCGTAGCTTGAGAGCTGGACTTAACTTTTCTCCGTGTGCAGTGTTTATAATGCCTAATTCGGGCGGAGAAAATAACGAACCTTAAAGCTAGTATGAATGTTACATTTTAGATGTTTTAGTGACCCGAGTGCTGCACATGGAATAAAACAAAAATCAGTTTGTCGCCCACGCTAGCAGCAGGTCTTCCATGCTACACAGTTGTCCTGAAGGTGCCGGAAATGAGCCCTGATCGTGGTGAGCGATCCTTAGTGCCTGGTGCGTTGAGTCAACAAATTTAGTTGGTGTGCACAGCTACTGTGTGGTTACTTACCTTGCCCAGAAGAGGAGGGTAGGGGGGGCGGGTCGTTGAACTTTCCGCTATTGCGCCATAGTTTTAACCACCCGTAGTCTGCCAGCTGGCCTATATTTGCAGCACGAACCAGTGCGTTTGTGTTTCCCAGTGGAGTTTGCAAGCAAAGTTGGCTTTACCGTACCTTTACCTCCCCTCATCTGAAACGAACCTTATCGGGCTGACGACCTTGTAAAGACTGCTAGCACGCCTTCTGAATCGTAGTAAGCGATGTTCATCAGGTAAAAAGTTCGAGACGTAAGGGTTGCTTGACTTTGGGCCCAGCCATATGGCTGTCGTGTCTCGAATGCTGGATGAAACCTCAAGTGGCGAGTAAAGTAAAGGGAGGAAATCATATCACAATATAGTAAAGTGGGGTAAAAATGAATTACCCACATTAGGGGTAAAAATGATATAGGATTTTTTACTGCATGAGAGGACATAAATTTTCTACCCCGAATGTGGGCAATTAATTTTTACCCCACATAACAATATATATATTTTTGTCAACTGTTCAGCATATCGAGGTTTTTTATATAGAAAAAACGAAAATTTATTTAAGATTTGTAGTAGAATACCGCGAGGGGCATTGGCTTCCAAGAATGGTGCAAAACCTTGATTTTCTATGAGCTTTCCGCTCAAGGCTCGCCAGTTTACGGAGAACTTCGAGAAATTTTAGTTGTTCGCAAATCTTGCGTCGTATCTCAGCAATGGTGATTGGTTCCCGCAGTCTTGGATGTCAGTGCCAAGGGCCTCACAACCCCTCGGTACCTCAGTGTGCCTCTGCGTGAGACTTTTCATATTAGGGACGCATTTCAAAGTGAGATTTCTGTAACTCTCTCGGAAATTTGTACGATCACCTTTCCATTTCACCAATACCCCGTTATGTCGGAAAATCAAGCTACACCCGACTTAGTGGTTCCGGCCGTATACTTAGATATATACCTTAGATCGCTGTTGAGAGTCATAGAATCGGAAATAGTGGGACAATCTCAATGTAATAATTCTTATAATGGGATGGTATTAATTGTTACTTTAAGGCCTATCCTACTCATTTTCTGTAACTGTTACTAGTGTATCTTATGCTGTCATCGGTCCGTTGCCTGGTGAACCCTAGCTAGCTAGGGTCCGTATTGTCCCTTCGGCCCTCTTTATTGATTTTCCTTTCGATCACTTTACTTACTGTCTTTTGTATGCACCCACGCATAATCTTCTAAGCCGTGAATAAAAAAAAAAAATATATATATATATATATATTGTGTGACAGGCATCAGTTACTTGCACCGCAGCAATTTCTAGAGCCAGGCAATGACGCTAAGTTTGCGTCATCAATATGGTGCGAATGTGTAATTTTTATGTATGTCTGTATTCTTAAATTCGCCTCTTTACGATGGCACAAACTGCCCAGCTATCGAAGTTTCCAGATTTCAAGCGCTAGGTTAGTTGGGTTCGCCAATCTTATGTTATGGGGCCCGACAACCCCAGGGGCTCGTGTAGGTTACCTCAGCCGTTTGCTAGGCCTTCGAGACGTTTTATCTTTCGTGCCCAGTTTGCTTCCTTCCCGATTTCATACTCCTACTTGCTCATGCTTTATTCTATTCTTCCTATGCCTTCCCGATTTGCTGTTCCCATGCGCGTGGTTCCTGTGTGGGAACACATTCCTGCATGGGTTCCTTGTTTCTATCGACATACTATATGTCCTTTGCTATTTCCTGTGTGATATCGTTCCGCTCGAAAACGGACGCCTAACCTCTCTGATTATAACATAACAGCAGATTTAAAGTACCAAGCACTTGATTGACATTGCATTATTTGATAGAGAAAATGGCAGTTGCGTCGGTACGTAGCTATGTACTACGATAAAAATTTGTTGCTCCGTCGTAGCTCCTCAGTAGGCATAAGATGGTCCATAGGGTTAGGGTAGTGAAGTCCGCCCGTCCAATGTAATGGGGGGCAGCGACCCCAGGAGTCAATGTGGCCCTTTAGCCATTAACTGGCCTTCAGGATGTCCTTGCTTCGTGCTCACGTTACTTTCTTCCGGTTTCATACACTTATTGTTACTAACATTGGTCATCACCTCTCTGTTATGCCCGTTGTATGGACTCGGCGTCTATGGTACAATCGTTCGTACTAATTTAGTAATGAATTTTGCGCTTGTTTGCAGTACACTCCTCTATTAGGTGAGCTAGTTATAAGTGCACAGCATTAGTCATGCGCCACTTGCGCTGTCTGTGCCATAGTAACTTTCATCGGGCGTTGGGTCCCTTGCCTTCCCTGGGGTCTGCCAACCTCAGATGGCTGAGTTCTTCCACGGGGGTGAACTCCGGGCCCAGTCACCCCCCCAACGAAATCTGTGCCGAACCTGCTTCTAGTCGCCATCCATGGCAAAGCGAATGTCCAAATTCAGGCAACGGCAGTGCTGGAGGTGGCAGAGAAGGTGCCGGTGAGCGCGGCACCGGCGGAGCTAATTTAGGTGCTGTTGTGGCTGGCGTGGCCGCCACAGCCTGCGCTGCCCACCTCATGTCTCCCGACGACGGCCCCATTACTCTGGACTCCCTCGTCCCCAAGCTACACGCCAAGGCTAACAAGAAACAAGTAAGTTGCGTTGCTTGGAAGTTCCCGGTCCTCGCAATATTTCTTTTTTGTCCCGAGTTGATCCTTTGCGGTGTTCAGCTGCGTTGCTGCACGGCGTCCTGAGTTCTAATTCACTTCAAATTTGAAGCGACTTCCAAAACTTTACGGGTGACACACTTGTTAACGGCTAACATTTTGAGAAATCTTTTAGCCTACCGTGCTCTCAGTTGTATTTGTTGGGGCCCGACTAAACATTCGGATGTTTGTAAGTATGAATGTAGGACACAGGATTGACGTTCGTGTGAATCCGGCTTGAGGCAAATTTCTCAGGTTACTCTTATCCTCTTCGTCTCAGGCTGGGCTACATCGTCACCAAGTCTGTTTTATTGATAACATGGGTTCCCAACCAGGGGTGCTTTCACCCTTTGGGGGTGCGAAATGACCTTTTAGGAAGTGAGGCATCTTGTTCTATTTCCATACCATTAAAAAATTAACATGAATTCGTTACACAAATATTAGTTTGAATTCCATTTGTGATCATCACATGGCTTATGAATTTTTTAGGGGGTGCGAGAACATCGTGAAAGTTCTCCAGGGATTCCAGGCATAGAAAAGGTTGAGAATCACTATCCTATAGCCATAGACCGCAACAGTACTTGACTCTTAGTTCCAAGTGGCGTCTGACGGTGGCGGCCAAAATGGGAAAATGGGATTTTCTCATGAGCTATTATGAACGTGTCCAAACACCATCATGGAGGCAAGCGCCCAAGTGCGTCCCCGCCGTATCCAAGATACCTTCTCCGCAAGAAGAATGTTGGGTACCTTGGAATTTTTTTCTTTAGTACTAGATAGGGGGAAAAGAATAGTTCTTGAGAAAATCCCATTTTTCCTTTGCCGACTTTTGGCCGCCAGCATCAGACCTAAGAGTCAAGTACTGCTGCGGTCTATACTATAACAATACAATAGGAGGAGAATTCCTTTAGCGAAACACAACATGAATAACACGTGGCTAAACATACCAATCGCGAACACATTTTTGTAGAAACAACTGCCTTTGAAACGCGACCGGAAAGTCCGTGCAGACGTTAGAGGCTCCATTTTATTTTTAATGGTGTCCTCAGCGTAGGGGCACTACTGGGTATTTTTCTCATTTCTGCCTAGACTGCTTCTGTTTGATAACAAGTTCATGGACATCATTGGAGAAATGGTAATGCTATTGAGTTTACTTCTATAACTGTGTAGGTACTAACGAAAACTTTCGTACTTGGGAGGAGTAGCATCACTGGAAGTGTCCTATCCCCATGTCGTTTGTGGCTCACTTTCGGACGCTAGTTAAGCGTGAATTAGTGGTGGATCCAAGGGAACGTGGGGAGATTGAGCCCCTCAATAATGTGCCAAACTCCCCCCCCCCGGTAGTTCCCCGATATTACAACTATGTAGCTAATACATCGAAATCATAGCATCGTGCAGGCTTCCATATTTTGCTGCACAACCCCCTTCAGCTACCCGAGTGCTAGTTTCCTGGGATTCAGTACATTAGGTCAAGTTAAGAAGAGGTTAGGGTAGGTTGGTTCAGCAGGAATATGTGCCTAATCCTAACTGATTTTCCATCATATTATACTTGAATCTCAGCACGCGACACAATACCATACCGCCACCGTTTATCGTGTCTGTGTCTAGCAACAGCCGGAAGAACTGCAGCTGAGCGGCCTGAAACTGAACCATCGTGAGCGACGCTTCATCAAATTCGCCAGCGTGGAGTACCGTGGCCAGCTGTATATGACCCCTCAGGACTTCATTGAGAGCGTCACAGACTCGGAGCCTCGGCGTGAGTATTGACTTATCGGAGGTATTTACTTTGTGCGGTGGTGCCAGAGTGCTTATGTTGACCGCATTAACCCAGCACCCTAGAGATTTCCGGGGAAGTGGAGAAAGAATTTCGAAGGAAGGGTGAGAAGGGGATAGTCAAAACGCGTAGGGGTCCTCCCGGAGATGCAAAGGAGTGACGGCCATTGAAAGAAAGCTGCAACAGCATTACCGTATCACACTAGTAGCGCTTATTATTTGCTACTTCATTCGTTTAGTAGGCTTCAGTACCACCGCATCATTTGCTGCAACTGGTCCCATTTGTATAGGCCTAGTCACTTCAGTGGCTGCGGTTGTCTGCGAGACGTCCGCAATTTTTTCATCGTGGCACAACAGCAATAGCTTGGAGCGGGCCGGAGTCTATGCCGCGTCTCCTCGCTGGGATTAGGCTTGTTGGACCTTCTACTCTTTCTTGTTTAGTTTAATCTACTCATGTGTCCCACTTGCCTCACTTTAAAAGCGTATTGTTAACACTTTTAAACCAAGGGGTTCTTGAGCGGGGATTCTTGAGTCCAAGCCGTGAGGTGGATTGACTTGAACCGGTTCTGAAATTTAATCCGTTAAGGTACTTGTTGGTGCATTCAAATCTGATGGATATGTATCTACGCTGGTACAGAATGAACTTGGTCTTCTATGAAACACTGTTTTACGGATTAGGCCTGTTGTATAATTCGAGTTTAAAGGTATAGTCGCCTTGACCGCACAACCTAACTAGGAAACCCATATGCACTGGTTAGTGCTGCCGACAGATGTACTCTA
>LQNS02278097.1:28203525-28222144 GCA_001587735.2 Parhyale hawaiensis | reverse complement strand
TCTGGTGAAATTAGTTAAAATACTCCTAGGCTGCTGAGCCATAGATTCGCCGATGTGACGTCACTTTTTGCTGCTAATTTTTCGTGAGTCCTCCCGTTACGCTCTTTGCTTCCTGGTTACACCGTACACGGTAAGTAGGGACTTACATTTTCTGGTTGCATCGCCCACTTTCTCTCTTTTTGAGCTGCTCTAATCAGTGGTGACTTAAAAATGATCAATGACGAGCTCCCTTGGTAGTTAAAGTCTCCCCAAATAGGTACGAAGCTTTTCTAAGAAAGGAAACGGGACATGTAGGACGCCGATAGTCCCGTGGGACCCATGCACGAGGCTGTTCTCACACAAGATCAAAGCGCATGGGAAGAGCAAGTTGGGAAAGAAGATGAAGAACAGACCTAAGTAATACCAGAAAGAGTACGAAATCGGGAAGCAGCAAAGTGGGCACGAATGACAGACTTCCCGAAGGCCTAGCTAACAGCTGAGGTAACCTACAGGGCCCCCCCCCCCTCCCTAAGGTCGGTGCTCTTCATAAACCTAGGGTGGGTGAATCTAAAGTAACCTAATCCATCCATCTAAAAATGTCTTAGATGGATCGAAGCTTTTCTGACAAACTGAACCCTAAGTGTAATTATAAATAAAGTGTCTAAACGACAGCCAGTACTCAGTGGGGTCCCACAAGTCACCGTGCATGGTTCAATTATTATTAAATTGAGTAGTTTAAGTTTCCATCTCCTCAGCAACGACGATCTAAAAGAGGAAGAAGCAAGGGACACAAAGTGTGACGATAGATACGTGGAACCCATGCACGAGGGTGTTCCCACTCAGGATCAACGCGCATGGGAACTTCCTTATCATGATAAATGATATGGGGCAGCAATGCAAGTTTGCCGTTCCCTCATCGTTCGCTGATGACACACGGATATTCGCAGCGGTGCAATCAATGGCGGACGTACGGAACGTGCAACTAGACCTAACCAACATCTTTCACTGGACATCGGTTAACAACATGACCTACAACGAATAAAAATTTGAACTTTTACGATACGGAAAAGACTTCTCCCTTACTGAATCCCCGTCCTACACGACGAGAGATGGGAGCGAAATCGAGAGAAAACAAATTTTACGGGATCTTGGGGTGAGAATACAAGATAATGTCACTTTTGAAGACCATGTGGCTCGAGTTGTTACCGTAGGCAAGAAGCAAGAAGTGGAGCGGATGGGTGCTTCGAACTTTCTCTTCACGAGAGGCAGACACAATGCTCACCTTATGGAAACAACTGATACTGCCAAGGATTGAATACTGTTTACCTCTTTGGATGCCAAGTAAACGGGCAGACTTAAGAGTGCCTCGAGGCTATCCAGAGATCGTTCACTGCCAAAATCCGAGGCATGAAAGATTTAAACTATCACAAAAGACTGGCTCAACTTCAAATGTACTCAATTCAAAGGAGATTCGAGCCTGAACGATCATATATATTTGGAAAATTCTAGAAGGAATTACTGTCAATGTCAATGGGCGAATCCAGTCGAGACACTCAAACCGTATTGGTCGCACTTGTGATGTGCGCATTCCGATCAAAACTGGTGGTGATGCTATAGCCACGAAGTATTCTAATGGTTTCGTAGTCCGAGGGGCGAGATTATTCACCAAAATGCCTCGTCATATTCGAAATGTCACCGGTACAGAGACTGCGAAATTTAAACACTTACTGGACGCATGCTTACTGAAAGTGCCAGATAAACCTGCTGTAAGCGGCTACATGAACCGTGGGGATAACTCGCTGTTAGCCACCCCGCTGGTCACGGACTGCAGCATCACCTCTGCACAAAATGGGCAGCGAGTGTAACGTCGCCTGGACCTCGTCCAAGTATCATCAAAGGTCAGCTATATGGCCCATCCTACCCCCCAACAGGGATTCCTAAATGGAATAGCAGTGAGTGTGAGTATAAGGTAATCACATCAGAAGTGATCAGCCTTTCGAGTGAGGGAGAACTGAGCTATTCAAAATGAACTAATTATGAACAGGATTTTTTGAGTCCCATTTTCAGCACCTGCAAGCGCGCAACGTCACGCCTTTTGTAACGCTCCATTTACCGAAAGCGCACCGGACTGTGACAGACTCATCGAATTAGGTCATGAGTCCACGTAGCCTCTTTTTGTTTTGTGAGCATCCAGACAGATTAGTGAGAAGTTCTGGGAGTGTAGTGGTTCTAAACATGGCTGAACTATGTTACGTTATTGAACAATGGTTCTAAAGCCGGCTGCAGACGCAAGCCTTAATATTATGTTCTTGAAATAAAAGTCTCGCCAGATGCCTTTCCTCGGTTATGTGAGTCGCCATCGCACACACAGTAGTGAGGAAGGCGTCAACTGTACGTGAAGCTTGTGCACAAATATAGCGAAAATCCTATAAATCAAGAGGATCAGGAGCAATATTATTCTTAAAAACAGAACAATAATAATAGTGTATAGAGGTCACTATTGCACTGACGCAATTACGTTATATAAAAGTGAAGAAAATTCAGTCAGAGAAAACGGGAATTAGTGATGGGGCGAATATCCGCATCCGCACCTTTTTCAACATACGCATCTTTGGATGCTAAGATGGTAACATCCGCATCCGCGGATGTCAGAACTGTAAAATCCGCTAAAGATCCGCAGCAAAGAATGCGCGGATTTGCAGGTTCATCACTGTACACTAAACTACAAATTCTCGTTTGGATTGAAATGTGTGCAAGCGCTGTCCCTGTCAACAAAGCACTATCTAACTTCTCTTCTGAAGTGTTGTACAAACTGCCGTCGTGAGAGGGATGTGTGTGTTTGTGGTGGTGGGGCGAATATCCACATCCGCAGAACATCTGCACCTCTTTTGAACACCGCATCTGCGGATATCGAAATGGTAACATCAGCAATTGCATCCGCGGATGTCAGAACGCTTTAAAGATTCGCATCTGCGGATGTCCAAAAAATGACATCCGAGCCATCCATAAGGGGAATGTCTTGAGACAGTTTGAAGTACGGTACCGCCACACAGTGGGAAGACAGTAACTCGAGTAAATTTTGTATGCCACAGTGAAAAATATTTACATACCAATTAGAATACAGTTGCCCTCACAATAATTAGTCTTGGACACATTTTGAAACGATTGCATGCGTGCAACTCTAAGATTTGATAGTAAAAATTCGCGAGATATGATCCGCAAGTAATCCTGCGTTTTCACGACATACATACAGTAGAGCATGCTGCATCTGTGTCCCGAGGTCGATGCCCCTCAAAGTCACCGTCATAGGCCCCGCGCTTTTTTTCATATGCAGCGAAAACAGAGGACGTCCCACTGAAAGGACTATCGTCTGCAGCGGGCTTAAGCCTCATCGCACCGAAAGTCAAATATTTTTTCTCATAGTTTCCGCCGGAAGATCTGGAGTGACGGCGGACTCACATAAGTGAGTTCTGCGTCTCTCAAACTTTGTCAGGTGCACCCCTACTGACAGGAATTAAAGCGCGAGCATCTCTAACCCTACACAGCTCCGTTAATTAAACGAATTCGCAAGAGCAAGAGACGAAAAACAAAACGAGAAGAAAACAGAAGAAAGAAACATTGGTGCATATGGTCCTTTCCGTGGTCCCCTAACGGGAGCAGACAGAACCCCTTTGGGATAGGTCGCTTACCACTCTTCGGCGGTCCACTTCGGGGAACAGAATGGGAAGTATAGAGTACCTACATAACTTCAGAAAACTAACCTTGTCAGCAAGGACAGAACAGCGGCCAGCTGCAACACCTCCAGCGGAAAAGGCACTCTAGTTGGCCCTTGGATGAGTGATGTCCATATATATCCTGACAGGGAAATTGTGCGAACCCAACAAAACGCAAAGGTAATATAATCCTAGAGCTTTGACAGCACTAGCATTTATATCGCTAGCGCGGGCTACCCCGTCGCAAATCTGTAATTTTGACTCTGCTTTGACGCCGGAAGGTCTCGAGTGATTTGCAAACTCACGTACCTGAGTTCTAAGGTGGCCAGCGCGCTACTACAGAGAGAAAACACGGCATAAAGCATCTGCACGAGACGAAAAAAGAAAAGAGAAGACGCTATATACCACTTACCTCGCTCGGACAGCCCTTTAATAATCGATTCCCCGAATGTAAAATTAATTCATACCATTATTATTGACGCTAGCCCTTGTGCCAGGCTATGTATCCTATACTGGTTCTCCCCATACTGATCTACATGAAAAAGCGTTTTGTATTCACACAGCACAAGGGGTAGTTCGAGTCACAAGCAACTTCTCTATAGGAGTGAGCAAATGATTCTGTCACTTCATTACAGTGTTTTTATTTTAATCTTTGTGTGAGAAAGAGTTGCTTAAGGGGACCACTCAAAGCTTTTTCCTAATTTCTTTGTTTATGGTTCGATTGCAACGAAATTCGCTCACAATGTGTAAAATCGAAAAAAAAAAGTTTTTACGTCTGCATATTTTCCAGTTTACTTCTTCGTTTTCTTTCTATCGTTGAATTTCATGATAAACTTGTGCGTTTCATTGTTTTTATTAAAAACGCCCAAATTTTTAACATTCATCTCTCCAAATACTGCAAAATCAGGTCGAAAAGTGAAAAACTAAATGAGTTTTATAGCTGTAGAATACCTCTTTCCAAAACTGCATTTGTTTTTCTCGTAGCATTAATATTGAATAAGATGAAGCGTTTTCAATGTTGGAAAATGAAATTTTACAAGAGAAGCGAAAAACTATAAAAAGTTTGTACATGTATGTTGTTTATATTTGTCTTATCATGCTGGCAATGTCTCGTATGAAATAATGTGTTTCCATAAACAAAACAATCGGAAATTATGAATATTTAAAAAATTATGACGTCATGCATACGTAGGTATACCTATGTGACGTCACACATAAATATGATGCTTTGCATTTTATTGATCGGTTGCGATGAAATTTGCACATTATGTGTAAAACCATAAATAAAAACTTTTTTCTTCTATGAAAATGTCCCGTTGCCCATTTCTGAATATATATAATCTATTCAAAAGCTATAAATCAATTTCTTTGGCGAAATCGGATAAGCTGGAAGTTTCATGAAAATAGCTGAGCCACCCCAAAAAAATCAAATAAACAGCAAACGAAGATGAAAACAGGAAAATTTCATAGAAGGAAATAGATTTTATTTTCAACAAATAATTACAAAGTTTCAGCCAAATCGGTCAACTTTTGAAATTTATACCTCCCGAAGGGGAACTTTGCCCCCCATTTAAAGGTGTTCCAATGCGCTACGGGCCAAATTTTTTTGCCGCAGGTCCGTCCTAAACCAACGATGAAATTTCACTAAAAAAAACGAGAATTTCAACATTTTACCATTTTCGCTGGGGTGGTCCTCTTAATACCAATCATGTCTGTAGGTGTACTGTAGTCCGAGTGTATCCATGTATATTTCCCTGTGCGTGACCACCAATATACGAGGCCCGGGCCTCGTCCATATTAAATAAAATTAATGCAGTTACCTTGTACTTGTTAGCGTATTTGTGAACATATTGTGACCTTAATAGCTAATAGGTTATGATTAGATGAAAACGTGAAACCCACGAACGAGAGTGTTGCCACACAGGATCAACGTGCATGGACGGGCAGGTCGATAAAGAAGAGGAAGAACAGAATGAAGCACATCAGTAAGAGTATAAAAATGGAAAGAAGCAAAGTGTGAACGAAAGAAAACGTCCCGAAGGCCCAACTATGATGGCGAAGGAGCCGTAAAGAAGCCCCCTCTTCAGGGAGCGCTACTCCCCATAACATAGGATGGGCAAAAATAACTAACTTGACCCTATGTCCCCGGAGGATAAAACTGACAACGAACCTAAATTTTCAGACCCATCCATTCGTCATACGCGAGCGTACGACGTCACAGCAAGGTAATATAATCCTAGAGCTTTGACGGCACTAGCATTTATATCGCTAGCGCGGGCTACCACGTCGCAAATCTGTTATTTGAACTCTGCTTTGACGCCAGAAGCACAACGGCTGTGGGTGATGGTGGCGGTAGCCTGAGGCGGCTGCTCCGAGCCCGCCGACACCTTCACTACACGCCACATTTACACTTCACTCATAGTTTTCACTGCGGCTCTTAAAACCCCGCCGCGAGATCTCCTTCCCATCTCACGGCCCCTCACCAACACGGCTTCCGGCCCATGCACTCTACCACATCTGCTCTACTCCCTTTGGCCTTCCAAGCAACCCGCGGCATGAATAAACCTAAACCCCATGACCGCACGGTGGCCTTGCTGATTGACTTCAGCAAAGCATTNAGAGAACCTACCTAACTTTACAAAACTAACCTTCTCAGCAGGAACTGCGGCCAGATGCTACATCCCCTGCGGAGAAGGCACTCGGGATCCTTGGGTGCGTGAACATATATATATATAAATATATATATATATATATATATAATCCATTCAAAAGCTATAAATCAATTTCTTTGGCGACATCGGATAAGCTGGAAGTTTCATGAAAATACCTTAGCCACCCCAAAAATAAATGAAAATAAACAGAAAATGAAGAAGAAGAAAACGGGAAAATTTCATCGAAGAAAATCGATTATTTTCGATTTTACATATAATTACAAAGTTTCAGCCAAATCGGTCCACTTTTGAAATTCATACCCCCCAGCACTTTTGAAATTCATACCCCCCAGAGAGGAACTTTGCTCCCCATTTAGAGGTGTTCCAATGCGCTCAGGGCCAAAATTATTTGGCCAGAAGTCCGTCCTCCTCCATGGATGAAATTTCACTAAAAAAAAAAAAAAAAAAACGAGAATTCCAACATTTTACCATTTTCGCTGGGGTGGTCCTCTTAATGCCAATCATATTTGCAGATGTACTGTAGGCTGAGTGTATCCATGTATATTTCCCTGTGCGTGACCACCAAAATATAAGAACTTGGCCTCGTCGATATTAAATAAAATTAATGCAGTTACCTTGTACTTGTTAGCGTATTTGTGAACCTATTGTGTTCTTAATAGCTAAGAGTTTTTGATTAGATAGAAACGTGAAACCCACGAACGAGGGTGTTGCCACACAGGATCAACGCGCATGGACGGGCAGGTCAATAAAGAAAAGGAAGAACAGAATGAAGCACATCAGTACGAGTATAAAAATGGAGAGAAGCAAAGTGTGCACCAAAGAAAATGTCCCGAAGGCCCAATACCTACAAAAAGGGTCATCTAAGCAGTGAGGCTCGGTACAGCCGCCGTAGGGCGAACATCAAAAACGACCAAGTGTTCACTGATACAATCGTGTAGAGCCGGCCACGCGTGCTACAGCGGGTAGGGAAACAGGCGTAAAGCATATCAAAGAGACGAAAAAGGAGAGGACAGAAGAAAGACACTCGTGTGGACGGCCACTTCTGTGGCCCTCCGAATAGGAGCAAGTAGGAAGTCCACAGAACAGGTTGGATACCTCGATCGGCAGCTCACCTCACAGAGCAGAAGACGACGTAGCTACAGTGCCGGCAAAAAAATATTTACACTTCACTGGCAATAAAAAAAAATGTGAGTTAGTATTTCGTTTGCCCTACCCGATATTATAAAGCGAGATGTTAATGAAGATGCATTCCCTCCGCCCACTTATAGCAAACGTCCATCACCCAGCCAACCCTCAGCGAGAATTGTGTGCTGCTGCAGTGTGGTTGATAGTAACCGCTGCTGCCGACGTGTTATTTCGTTCTCATAAGTTTGAAGTCATATAACTTTACACCTACTACATACAAAGGATCATAAAATGCTTCAAATGAAGAAGCAAACCCTTGCGTTAACTATGCTAGAGAAGGGAGACTGTGATTGCAGTAACCAAAGCTCTTGGGATGTCAAGCGAGACAATCCATCAGCTGAAGCAGTCGGAGACAAAATTACCAACAGGGACGGTACCACAGAAGTCAGGCTCTGGCACACCAAAGAAAACTACATTGAGAACAAACAAGCTTCTGAAGCGAGAAGTTATCTCATCTCAAAACATGCATTAACTGTCGTTAAACTCAGAAACAAACACCCTCAGCTCCCACAGAACGTTGCAATAATGACAATTCACAACTGCCTGCAGAAGGACCGGGGTCTTCAAAGTCGGCGAGCTGGAAAGAAACCCACGCTCTGCACGTTTCAGTCTCCCTTTTTTTAGCATGGTTAACGCAAGGGTGTACTCCTTCATTTGAAGCAGTAGGTGTAAAGTTATGTGACTTCAAACTTATAAGAAAGACAAAATAACACGTCTGTAAGAGCGGCCCACTATCAACCACACTGCAGCAGCACACAACCCTCGCTGAGTGTTGGCTGGGTGATGGACGTTTGCTATGAGTGGGCGGAGGGAATGCAAAATCACTTACATCTTCTCGCTTTACTATGTCGGATAGGGCAAACGAAATACTAACTCACATTTCTCGTGTCGTATCACTGAAGTGTAAACAATTTTTTTCTTGTCGGCACTGTATAGAGAAACTACCTAACCTTACGAACTTTTTCAGCAGGAACTACAACCACATGCAATAATTATCTGCCAAAAAGTCACACAGGATCCCATGGGGGCATGAGGCTCAAGATATTCAAGCAGGGATAAGGTCCGCCAGAATATCCTCATGAGGGAGCGCCTGTGGGTGGCTCCCTCAATATAGTCACGAGACTACACAGTTGATTTTTATCTTGGGTGTATCAAGTACCAATGGTGGCATAACCCTTGGCGCTTTATTTAAGCTCTAATGCAAAGATAATTTGATAGCATCCCTGTGTTTTGCCATATAGTCTTACGACACGCAAACAGTGAACTATGGGAGAAAATATCGATCTGTTAACTAAAACCCACACTTGAGGCCCCCTCAAGCATACAGAGAGCTGTTAATGATATATAAAAATTTCGTTACCGCATGTATATACATAGCAATGTCATTACAGCTATTATGACGATGGTAGCTGAAACTACGACTAGACATACTGAACGTTTAAACATTTAATAGGTAAGGAAGAGAACAAATACAAAGTACAAAAAGAGCTAAAGTATTCTGCAGTGAAGGAACTGCACATAAGCACGTAATTCATGGAAAAAATGCACCCGAACACAAAATCTCAAAGATCCAAAAAATCCGAATAATGCCCACTTAATGGACGCACTTACATTACTCAGCATATCAATATTGGTTTAACTTGCGTAACACAAGAGGCTTACAATGTCCGCGCTCTCCAGAATTATGACGCAATATTTACCATTTACTTCAGTTTCCAATGATGAAGAGCGATCGCGGAAGGTCGAGGGCCGTGAAAAGTTGTCCAATCCCAAGGAAAGACAATAGCTCTGCTTTACGCCAAGTTCAAAAAATAATATTGATGCAATGATTAAATATGGCAACGTGTTTTCTCCACTGACGAGTAAGGGTCGCTTTACTATCGATGCAACAGCACCGCGCAGCACGGCCCCCATTATCTAAATCAAAATCCTCTAGTCAACACTTTCACTTGACTGCCTCGGTGATGCTCATTAGCATGCCAATGAGTTCTTGTTACTTCACAGCAGAACTGCAATTACTGTGCTGCCGGTCGGTATCAATAGATTAACTATCAGCAGGCCGTGCCATCTCGGTAGAAGATCTCTTGCTCCTACATATATATAGGACAACAAAAGGAGTCCTTCTACCGAAACAGTGCAACTTAGGGAGATAGGGTTTAACCTAGCATTATTATATTCCTAGTATTATTGTTATTATATTCAAAAGTTCAAGTCTCCGTTTACACAACAATGGCGATATCACAGAGCAAGAAAGAAGGAGCATATTGTATGACTATAGACAGACACGGGCAACCCATGCACGAAGGTGTTCCCACACAGAATCTAAGCGCATGGGAACAGCAAGTCGGGAAAGAAGAGAAGAACAGATGGAAGAAGGATCAGTAGGAGGATGAGATGAAAAGGAAGCAAAGTAGGCACGAAAGATAGACGTCCCGAAGGCCTAGCTAATGGCTAAGGTAGCCCTCACGAGCCCCCTAGGGTCGCCGCGCCCCATAACATAGGATAGGCATTTATATTCCTAGTTTAAGCCTCCATACCCACAGAATACTCTGTGATCCATAGAGAGGAAGAAAGGACATAAAGAATATCAAGAGAAACGTGAAACCCATGCACGAGTCAATACGCATGGGAACAGCAGCGGGAAAGAAGAGGAAGAACAGAACAAAGCATCATCAGTATGAGCATGAAGATGAAAAGAGGTAAAGCAGGCAAGAAAGATAGACGTGCGGAAGACTAGCTACTGGCTAGGATAACGTTTAACCTAGCATTACAAGAGCTCATGTGCTATAAAAATAGAACACTTTCAGATAGCCAGTACAGGCATGTACAAGTATGGAATTTTCACATGCCCAGAACGGAAATGCATTTGTTTACTTGCCCAGTACGGAAATGCATTTGTTTAACATGCCAAGTACGGAAATGCATTTAACATGCCCAGTACGGAAATGCATTTAACATCCCCAGTACGGAAATGCATTTGTTTAACATGCCGACAACGGAATTGGAAAAGTTTTT
This sequence comes from Parhyale hawaiensis, assembly GCA_001587735.2. NCBI lineage: Eukaryota > Metazoa > Arthropoda > Malacostraca > Amphipoda > Hyalidae > Parhyale > Parhyale hawaiensis. Next base: position 28,211,580 of record LQNS02278097.1, on the reverse strand, counting down.
TTTAAAAGCCCAGAATAACAACGGAGGCAGAGTTACTTGGATGCCTGGTAGATTGACACACCACAGCTAAGAAACAGCAATGTGGAAACTAGATAATCAATTTGCCGGTCAATATGGTCCGGCTGCACGGCTCACATTTGTTCCTTCCGTTCAGGAAAACCACTGAGTCTAAACGTATTTTATTTTTTGATGCAGTAACGATTTTCCCAGCATTAATAATCTGGACCGGCTCTATGGCAAGCATCGTAGAGTCAGCATTAAGAGAACGTGTTGCAGTGGTCTGATTTGCCAATTCAGGTCAAATTCATTCAAGCCCTAACTGGGCAGATGCACAAATTTTGAAGAAGACTCTGAATTCAAATGGACCAACTGCACGACCGAAGGTTCCATATCAATATGGTAAATCTACCGCACAAACTAACTAATATATCACAAAATGTACAAAACACAAAGCATATTCAGGATCCAGTCTTCATTTGAACACTATACAACAGGAGCAGTACTACATTAGAGGGGCACCCGATCGGAAAATTCTACACTAACAAATGTTTCTGGACAGAGCATTTTCTGCATGCGACTGTTTGCCTATAATTTTCCAACTCAGCAAAGCCTGTAATATACACAGAGTGAGGCGACAGTCCTGTCTAACAGCTTATAGGTGCAACCGATTGCGTCTATCACGCAACTTCTGATATTGTTTCTTATGTAAAACTGAAACCGATTACTCGTGAGATAGCCGAAATCTCCTTTTAGCTCTGCTACAGTGTCTCATGTGTGATTGGTTTGAGACCACCACCTACCTATAGCACGACTTACATACTGCCAGGCCAAGTTTGCGCTTCAAGTTGCGTTCATAGTTGGGTAAATGAGATCAGCTCGTCTTGATCCCAGCGTGCCAGTGGATGACACCTCACCTGCTGCAAAAACCTAGCAAAAATAGAATACAAAATAACTGCAACTCAGTGCACAGGTCAGAGAGAACAAGGAGCTTAAATACAGACGATCCTCGCGCTTGTGGGCAGAGGAGCGCCGCAGACCAGACCAAGCAAGAGATTGAAAACGAGAGAAGTAATGCCTCCAAGGACTAAGGACGCCATCGACTCGTAGCTACCCCGAGATCGAGATAATCTAACCTACTTAGCTTTCACCTATCCGGAAACATACAATGAGCATTGGATGCGCTATTTCGGTTCGCGTCTCAACCGTATTCGGTTTTTCGGCCGTCTTAAGCGTAATCGGTAAGCATTAAACGCCTGAAACTCGGCCCAAAGTGGTGAATTCAGCGCATATGCTAGTGACACCAGACAAGTTAAAGCTAATCAGATTAAATTTTCTCGATCACAGTGCGCGAAACGAGGAAGTCCAAGCTGAAGTCAAGTACGACGGGAGTTTTCCCTGATCAATTTCAGTAACGTGGGATGGGCACATTTGAGCCGTAGAACAAACATTATTATTCCAATTATTAAACTTTGTTCAAGCCTGCCAAGTAACGAACTACAAAGATGTTTCAAGAAAGAAAGGTAAATTTTTACAAAAAAGCACAATGGCCCCCAGCTAAATCACAGCTAGATATTGCTAGTAGTCAGTTAGAGAAGTGCAGTGATACCCATATATATTAGTCGGAAATGCATAATTTTTGTAATATTAGACAATGAAGTTCCTATTGTTTTTCTATGGGAGAAAATAACCGGCATCATTCCTATTGCTTTTCTATTTGAGAAAATATCCGGCATCATTGTAGGCTTGCTAGCGACCCCGTAGGAACCCAACTTAGCCTAACCCAACCTATTATTATTACATTGGTATTGTCCCACTATTTCTGAAACTTAGACAATAGCGATCTAAGATGATTTACTCGGCTTACAGCCGGAATACAGCGTTGTGCTCAGGTGGCAGGAGATGAAGGACGAAAAGAGAAGAAGACAGAAGCAAGAAGCGCCCGTGTGGTCGATCCCTTCTGGAGCCCCGCAGAAAAAGTTGGTCACCTCGATCGGCGGCCCACCTCGCGGGAGAGAAAGGAAATATAGAGAACCTACCTAATTCTACAAAACTAACCTTCTCAGCAGCAACTGCGGCCAGATGCTACATCCCCTGCGGAGAAGGCACTCGCGACCCTTCGGTGCGTGATGCTCAAACATACTGTGGCAGGGACCCGACCTTAACCTAACCCAACCAAAAAAAAAAAACTTTGAAAAGAGGTTTTTCTGTACACTACATGAGTGGTTATTTTCTCTCATAGGAAAACAATAAGAACTGCAATGTCAAATATCTTGAAAACTGTGTATTTCCGACTGATATATATATGGGTACTACTGCACTTCTCTAATAGACTACTATTGATATCTAGTAGTGAATTAGCTGGGGGCCATGGTGCTTTTTTGTAAAATAATACCGAAATAAAGAGGATGGTTCATCGTAATATATCTATGAACACGCAGAACCCACGTATGAGTATGTTCTCACACTAGATAAAAGCACATGAGAACAATTTGGGAAAGAAGAGGAAGACCAGAAAAAAGCATCATTAGTAGGATTTTGAAGAGGTCTAGATTAGCGGGGGTAAGTACAGTAAATAAACATTATTCGTAACCGCGGCATAGACAGACGTCACGACAAACTTCCTCAACGTTGAAGCAGCTAACAAGCATTTACAGATTACACACAATTCGTAGAACAATATAATCTTCAATACAAAGCAAAAAGAAGCACGAACAAAGTCTTGATGCTGCCTTTAGATGGGAATATTGCAATAAAAAATGGGATGGAGCAAGGGAAAGGAAGTGCAACTCCCTAATTTCCTCACAACTATTCGACTAAAGTTTGTCAGACGGACTGCACCTCGCCTTGCCTCAACTTCTTCCATTGCCTGCAGTTAAATCATGAGCCTACTACTGAGTAGATTAAATAGGTAACTATAGTAAAGGAGAAGGATTAACTAGCACCGTAAGGCAATACCCTCACGCTGCTTTGCGCTCGTTAGAATGCATTCGGCCAGGTACTATAGTTATGGTTAAGTACATATCGCGTCGCACAAGAAATAAAGCCCCACCTATTCACCAGACTAGAGGCCTCGAATCACCGTTAATTTCCTGTTCACATATGTACAACATTAGCTCTACTCCAAACGAGGTGAGAGGGGCTGCGGCTGGGGGGGGGGCTCAGCAACGTAGTTACGGCAACAAGATAGAACTTTATTCGATATCTTAAATTATGGCACGGCCGGCACACGCAACAACTGCACAATGTAAAAATAAACGCCGGACAGGCCTGCAGTCATACATAGGTCGTTAGCGAAAACGCTAACATGAGATTTAGTAATGCGAGGGTGGAAGTTACTCGACGGTGAGCCGGTACTTGGCGACGGTGTTCTCCCAATAGTTGATGATGAAGAGATGGCCACACGGCGAGAGGTAGAGGCCGGAAGGGCGGCGTAAGGGTCGGTCCAGGGGCAGCACGGACAGATACTGCCCAGCACTTGAGTAAACCTGTGTGCGTAAAGAGACTTGATTACCGCTAGTATGGGTGCCCCGATTAATCGGTACGGTATTGGCAAGAATAGGCATTTGAGGGGGAGGGGGATGGAGGGCATCGTAACGGCATAGGTAACAATCGGCACTTTTAGGGGAACTGGTATCGGCACCGGCAAGTTACGGGCGAAGCCGATGCTATCTATCTAGTCAAAATAGGCCTATTACACTGGGAAACTATAAAAAAATGTTTAAGTCCTTTTTAAATGCTATAGGATAATTTTGATGCAATGCCTACGGAAAAACAATGCACCCCGTGCCTCTGCACAAGGAAGCATTTTGTATAAGGCCGATTATAAAAAATTCGATCTTCTGATAGAATCGATAACTCACTCGTCAAGAGCAAAATACAGGTCTATAAATATCAACGTGCTAATTCCAATATTAGCTTGGTCTCTTTAAATAAGGTCAACTATCTCAAATGTCACAACATGTTTTTCCGTTCTCGTGTACTTGTACCAGTGTTTTCTTTTCATGTAATTACGTCTAGCTACCTATCGTGATGTTGTTCGCTATGCTTAGGTGATACATCCCACTATGACTATTAACAGGTCAATATATTTTCAGCTGAATATGACATCGTGGAGATCTTTAGACAATACAGCAATGCGGCTAATAGACAAGAGTTGCGTTCTGGATATGGCTTGTCAAATAAGAGGTTTGTCTCTTACGAGCACAGCAGTTTTCTCTAATAGTGAAGGGGATATTACAATAATTTCATGTTTCCATTACAAAGAGCGCATCCATAATTCATAATTATGAAACGCTGACAATCGAGCGCTTATTAAGTGCAATATTAGACATATAATTGTTTTTATAAAATTTCTTTTTCACATTTTGTTCACAATTAAAAAAAAATGAATAAAAAAAAATTAATTTCCACTTTGTTCTTTCTTTAGTCCATGCCACGATACGGTAATAGATTAAACTCATTTTGAAACGTACAATTAAAATAATCTCAGTTGAAAAGCTAATCTTTTCAAGGTATGTTTGGGACCATGAATGAAACTCTGTCAAAAGTCTTCAGCACATGTTAATGTGTAGTTTTAATTTAAGAAATGTTTGAAGGTTTTGATCACTTTTCAGGCGTGCCACGGTATTAGCTTTTATAGATTTTTAATTGCCAAAATAAAAAATGGTAGTAATAAAAAAGTATAGTTAGTTATAGTTAGGAAGTTTAAGCCTCAGTTTCCGCGCAGAACGATATCACAGAGGAAAGAGCAAGTGACATATAGTATGCCAAGAGAAACAAAGAACCCATGCACGAAGGGTTTCCAACACAGGATCAACGCACATGGGAACAGCAAGTCGGGATATAAGCGGAAAAACAGAATAAAGCATGAGAAAGTAGGAGTATATAATCGGGAAGGAAGCAAAGTGGGTACGAAAGAGAAACGTCCCGAAGGCCTAGCTAATGGCTGAGGTAACCTACACGGGCCCCTGGCCCATATAGCAGAGGATGGGCGAACCTAACTAACCTAACCCTATGGTCTATCTTATGCCCCCTGGGGGGAATAAAAACGTATGATTACGCTACGTTTTATTTAAGCAAAAAAAGTTCAATTATATAACCAAACAATGAAGTACATACATAGTTAATACACATAGTTTATATAAGAACCTTTTATTCTTCTGAAAATAAGTTCAATCCTCTTGTTAACAGATTCTTTCAAAAACTTTTTATTTCAGAACGAGGAATAGCGCTTGCAGATTTCTTGATAGCCGCCCATAAGTCTTCTTTTGAAGTGTATAGCCTTCCATCCTTGTAAATAGCCTGCTTCAGAATCCCCTGCAAGTTTTCGATAGGATTAAGATCAGGAGAGCATGCCGGCCAAACCATCAAACAGTCACCTTTCAATCCTAAGTAACGATGACAAGAGCACTTATGTGACTTTTGCAGAGTGAGACGGAGCATTATCGTGTTGAGATATTAACCAGCGACGTTTCTGCAGTGGAACGTTATCCAGCCATGCAAGCAAGGCCGACCCAAGGAGCTGACAATAAGCCACAGAAGTTATTTTCACTCCATTTTGGCACTTGCACAGGACCAAAAAGTTCATCTCCAATTATTCCAGCCCAACTCATAACGCCTCCTCCGCACTGCTGGCGAAAGAAAAGAGTATAACGCTCTTGGCCGTTTCCAACCCATTCTTTTCCCTTACCGTCTGGTCCGTCCAGAGTTACCCTGGTTTCATCGGGGAAGAGTACCTTCTTCATGTTTGTCTCCCTATGCTCTCGAGCCCATTTAAGCCGCGAATCCTTGTGCCTGGCCGTAAGAGGAGGTCGTTTTTCAGGTGTAACACTTTTCATGTTTCTCAGCAACCGGCATCTTGTTGTTTTCGAGACTTCAAGGAGATTTGCTTCGCTAAAGATAGCCTTCGAGTTCTGTCCTGGTTACTGGAACAATTGCCTTTTAACATTATGAAGACCTCGAGTATTAGCAGCTTTCAGGACTCCATAGTTCGACCGCTTTTCCTTGGTGAAAGGTCAGCTAAAAAGCGCTTCACCTTGTTAACATGGCGGCCTACTGAAACAGAAATATGCTGTACAGGTGTTCCTTTAGCCATATCTTTCACTATTTTTGCTTTTTCAGCCTCAGACAGACATCTAGCCCTTCCCGTTTTTAAAGATTGCTACAAAAGCTAATCGAGTGGAACACTAAATAATCACGTTAATTGCAATAACTCAAGAAATCTTGCAGGGATTCAAATGAAGTTCCGGTGAAAGTGTTGCCATACGTGAACATTTCTGCCGGAAAAGTTTCCAAGCAAATGAAATATCTGTAATACGAAAAAAACGAGTGAAGCTATTATCGTGGCACAGACTGTACTCGCAATAAACTGTATGTACAGACATAATGTTTCATTTGGTAGCACAACCTGTCCGCAGTGGCACGAGCGTGAAGTTTCAACATTAATGATAATAATAACAATAAACCGTTTAGACTGTGACCGGTGAATTTAAAGTTTCACCATTTGGTGCGGCGCAGCACCGTACTGCCGGGCTGAGGTGTTAGGCCTAAGCGCTTCCGTGCGATGACACGTGTAGTGGCCGGCCTTGGGAAGTTATATAAGCTGGGGTCTCTCCAGCTTGCCGGAGTCTGCTGTCGACTGTTGTGGTGACCGGTGGTGCTGTTCCTGCTCTGCACTGTACTGCCTGTGTGACTTGTAACTTTGTCACAGCCGGTTGCCAATCTTTAGTATGCACCACCCTATTCTGTAACTTTTAATGTCTTCGAGTAATAAAACTGCTTCTAAATAAGGAGCTTTTACTAAGACAGTCCTTGCACCAGAAAGGTTAGAATAGCTGCATCAAGTGTTACTCGTGCCAAGTGCCGACTTGATCGCACCAAATCTTTACGCCAAACAAACTCCACTAGTCCTGGGAATTCTCGATTGTACTTGTGGCTATCCAGTCTAGACCTCAACGAGGAAGTACTTAGAATCCCGGTGACAAAACTATCATACTTTAATCACAGGCCATCATACCCTCGCTGAATATATCCTAAATGGATACTTTCCGGTCAAAACCCAAGTTGGTATTCAGTGTTACATGGAGAGTTTTCTCGTATTATTTTTCTGAGAGGCATCTTCAAGTGTCAGCGACGGCAAAAAATTTAGCCAACGAATCTCACTGTCATGTAGAATGGATTCATATGAATAACTGGCGGAATATTAATTAGCAGCCCTGATGTGGTGCCAGTGCCACACACAAAGTAATCTTCTCATCAGCAAGCAACACAAAGTGCTAACTTTCACTTTCAGTGCCTGCAAACAAGTCAAATTTACCTGCAGCACACATAAGAAAGCTTTAATAATTATCTTTCTCTCTTAATATTTGCAGAATGCAGCAACAATCCTTGTGATGTTCTACAAGACGCAAATCATCGCTGTGCATTCTCATATGTACCCCACCCCTATTTTTCATATAATGCATGTATATTAACATCATCCACAGCATTCCCTTTCAGCTGGCAGAAAATACCGTACGCCCACAGCTGATCAACCGCAAGCCAGCAGATGAGCTTGGCAACTTCACAGCCAGCCAGCGTAAAAAATCTATAGCTACTTAGCGTAGAGACTCCACCCTTAACACTTGGCAACGTAGAGTGCCAAAAGCCTATTGTATCATGCCTCTAACGACCCTTTACTTTGCCGAAACTCATTTAACAGTAGTAAATGATGACACAATGGTACACCCATGTATACATGATATATAAATGTTTCCTATCTAAGTAAATTTTTTCTAACGTACTCAATAAGTACGAGGCAGTCGAAAGTTGCCACATCTCTACAACACTTCGGAGGCGTGTAGTGAACTTTCCATCATCGGTTCACTACAGTTGAGCATCACAACAGCTGAAACCTCGTCCAGCGTTCACTACTGCTTACCAGCTTTCATTTTTGCGACAAAGCCCAAAATTCCAACAGCTGGGTCAACAGGCGACGACTTGCGCGCTGGCGTGGGCCAATCTACGCGCACTCCTGGAAGTTGCTTGCGCGCTGTCGGCATATCATGGCCACATTTT
>LQNS02278097.1:28187349-28203069 GCA_001587735.2 Parhyale hawaiensis | reverse complement strand
TTATCTGTACCTTGCCTTTACCAACGACTGTATATTGTCACTAATATAATTAATAATTTGGCGCAAACTTTCATTCACCTTGTCGGTTCGCTCACACCCTGAGTGACTGCTTTCAAGAGCATATCACTCACTACAGGCGCGTACTCCTTGTAGTTAATAACAAACGTAGGATATGGTTACGTAAAATAAATAATTCACGCTAATCTTTGCTGATTTAACCGTACAGGTCAGCCAAGATTTACTAACCTACTGGAGAATTATATAAGCATTGTACATAGCTTTTCTCGCAGCATGTAGCTATACGTAGAAAAGTAACACAACACTAACAAAAACCATAAGGGCAAGCACTAACCATATTACCTCTACAAAAGACAGTAAGAAGTTTCCTGCATCATGTATATGGATGATGCTGAAATAATAAACAAATTGTATGTCCCACTAACAGCTTGAAAAGATCTTCACAGCAACGCACGGAGGGTTTGTTTAGAAGCCTTCGAGCGAAGCAGTTTTCAAACCAAGCGCCCCCACCAGTTCATTACGTAGTAAAAGAACCACCGTCCTTACGAGCGCACGCTTAACTCCAACCACTGGAGGTGTGTTAGTGTATACATGTGCATACAAGTGTAGTTCCAAGTGTTTCTTCTCATTGCTCGTGTGTTCGTTTGTGTATTACGCAAATCGTATCTTTAACAGTGTAATTGTAGACAGTACGATGTAATATATCGATATAGGTAGTATGTAGTATAGTAATTAAGCGCCTCGTCTCCAGGATGCTCACCTGATGTACGTGTGAACATCTCAAATTTAGAACGTAGGGTACCTTTATCTTAACCCACGCATATAATATGTAAGCCAATGCCACCCTGGCTTGTTTCTGTTCTCTAGAATCTCACATACAAAAAAGCCCGAGCTTGAGGCGTTTGATAAAGTAAAGCTACAGAGGGAACGGAAACACGCCAAGGGGTCAAGGCACGCCTTATAGCGCAAAGACCCACACAACATCTTCTGGGCAGTTCCAGCCGGGGAGCAGAAGCCTACCCACATTCCAATCGGAGACAACGCAAGTCTTTCGGTTCCTAAGAACCCGGACTCAATTGCAACCAGCTGAACAAGACGCAAACAGCAATCAATGCCACCCGTCCGACGAGACGCATCCGCCTAACAGGAAAAAATCAACAGTTAAGTGCGGTAGTGCAAATTAGGCAACATCTCCAATTCCATTCCCTCGTAAATCTAACGCTAATTACAGTAAGAATTCAAGCAGTGCGCCCTAGGCTGTACTTTTCAATTTTGAGGTTGTTTTTCGTCCGTGTGCAGGGAGGAGACGCAAATACGAAGAGGTGACAAGGATCATCCACACAATAATCCCGCACGAAATACTATATTGCCCCCTAAACGCTGTTTCCTTTACCCTCCTTTGGGGGTGTTGACTGTCGATTGAACTGACATTTAAATATAAGAGCCTTAATGTGCTTTGGAGCAAGGACTCATGCCCCTAGCGCATTACACTAACATCAAAACCAACAATATTAATTGACGTTCCATATGCATTATATAATAAAAAAGGAGTATCTTAATTTCGTCAATTTTTAAGTTAGCTTTCATTCATCGGATAGCATAGGTATTGTAGGTTCAAACTTCAATATTTTACAGTTTGGACGTTTCTCGGATTAAAATTTTTGGTCACTAAGACTTTAATAAATATAGTACCTAGTCGGCTATATGAGTCAAAAAGTTTGGTTTGTAGCCATAGAAGTAGAAACATAGTTTATAATAACAGCTTCATAATTTTATTAGAAATTTCACCTAGCACCAATATTAGATTGTGTCTCTTGAGAGTTTTTAATCGTATACAGTCTCAAATATTTGTCTACTAAGAGTTTTATCCTATAAGAGGTAGGTCTACCAGCAGTTTTTGCTGTACCCCCTTTGTGCTACATGACAGAGAGAACTGGGATGTAAGTGTGGAGTCTGACCTGTATCCTGTGATTGCGCGAGTCCCCAATGATGATGAAGCCGTCAGCGTCACACACAACACCAGAAGGGTCGCGGAACATGCCCGGCTCAGACCCATAGGATCCAAAGCGACGCAGCACCGACCCGTCACTCATGGTCACCATCGCTATTAGATCCAGACCTGCAACATAAGTCTTTAAATTTAAGTCCTTTCACCACCCAAGCGATTTCCAGACACAATTCTGCATAGTTATAGCTTTTTTTCTTTAACTGAAAGCTTTAATATCTCCCGATCACCTGAAGTAGTGTGAGCCGATGCTTTGTGCCGTCTGACGGACAGCGTAATTGGGTTGGTAGAAGAGTCATTGTAATAAAAGAATCTTCAAATCATTGATATAAATTAAAATCAAATCAAATTAAAACGATATATATAAGTAACATTCTCACAAAGTGACCCGGAAGTGGATAACAGCTTCCTTTATTCTGCAACTTTTACTGCCAGATAATTAACATCAATCAAAATCACGTAATTTTTTTGCGACGCGATCCAAAACTATTCGGTGGCTCGCTTTCCTATACATCGTCTAGTGACAGGAACCGCAGGCAGCGCGTTGAGATAACTAATTGCACACCAAGCAAATTATGGTCCTTAGGGTGAACTAGCTCGTTCCCAACAATAAATTATCTCCACATTCCAAACTACAAAGACAAATACCAAGGTTCACATCGACCCAGTCCATATCTGTAAGGTCAGCTAGGCTCCAGGGTGCCGGGGTGGGATAAACTAAGTCCGAGCCCTCCTTTCTTTCAACAAGATAGGCATATTTTCTTTGATTGCGACTCCTTGTTCTAGCGGTTTTCGCATCTTCACCGCCAAAAGTTTTCCGACCTCGAACCTGTAACTCTACTGCATACGCACAGTAATTATAATTATTATTGAGTAGTTTAAGCCTCCGTTGTCACAGCTAAGGCAATCGAACAGGAGAAGAAAGATGAGACATGAAGTAGCTATGACAATAGAAACCGGTCCTATGCATGAAGGTGCTCACACACAGGATCAACGTACATGGGAAGAGTAAGGCAGGTAAGGAGAGGAAGAACAAATGGAACTAAGGTCAGAAGTATGAAATCAGAGGGAAGCAAAGCGGACACAAAAGACAGACGTCGTGTAGGCCTAGCTAATAGTTACGGTAACCTTCATTATTATTATTGTTAGTAGTAGTATTATATTGTGGGTGTCCCCGCCGTATTAGATACATAGACTATATAACAGCGATCCAATTTTGCATGATATAGTTTAGAAGTTTAGTCGAACTCAAATGAGTTCTATTAGAACAATTTGGCCAGGTGGCCAATGTTTGCCAGGAAATGAGGCGCGAGCATCTCGAACTCCACACGGCTCGGTCGAACGAAATCGCTCAGCCGTGCGGTGCAGAGGAGACGAAAAACGAAAAGAGAAGAAGACAGAAGAAAGCGAACATTCGTGCGGGGGTCCCTTCCGTGGCCCCTACACGGGAGCAGATAGAAGTCCCATGGGATGGGTCGCTTACCACCATTCGGCGGCCCATCTCGCGAAACAGAAGGGGAAATATAGAGAACCTACCTAACTCTACAAAACTAAATTTATCAGCAGGAACTGCGGCCCGATGCTACATCCACTGCGGAGAAAGCACTCGGGACCCTTAAGTGCGTGATGCCCAAACATATTGTGGCAGGGAAAGGGCCCGCCACAATATGACCCTGAGGGCGGTAATCTACATGGTCTCCCGGGTTCGCTACTCCCTATAAAACAGGATGAGCGAACCTAAAATGTCCTAACCCGACGGTCCATCTTATGCTTCCTGAGGACTGTACGCACAGTACTATAGAAAATTACTACAAACCCTCTAGATACTTATCAAGTTCCGGAGTCGTAAGTAATCTCACCGCTTTGGAAGGTAAAAAGTCCGTGTCGGACACGCGGAGTTGGAAGCAAATTGATATTAAACGGTCTGTTTTGATCAGCAAGCTGGAGTCGGATATGTAAGTTGTCTGATATTTTTAGGCGCTTAGAGAGGAAATTTTAACACAGGCTGGTGCCAGGAAGCTGATATGGAACTCAGACTCTTTACCCAAGCTGTAATACTTCATAATCAAAACAAAAAATACATAGAAAACCATAATGAAAACGATATGATTAATATAGGCTGTTTCATAATAAAACAGTGACTCGGCATAAAGAAGTGTAGTCTCATAGCTTAGCACCCCTTCCGGTAAACAGACGCAAAAACCTGTAATAACTGCTGTAGGTAAGAGAACAGACAGGTAGTTATATTTTCTTTCGGAGCACGAGAAGCCGAGCTTGTTTTGGGACAACCTTGTTCTCATAGAAGGCAACACAGAAAAACTTGACAGACTCAGCAAGGTTCTTAACAAAAACGTCTACAGAAACGACACTAAACCAAAACAAAATAGGATAGCCATCAAAACTACGAAATAATCAAGAAAGTTCATGCGATTTTCGCAGCGCGTTGCCTAACAGAAAGACACAAGCAATTTCTCAGCTACCCGATTGTATCCAGCTGGTCTTTTTTTTAACTAGACTATAATCGCATTACAAACCGAAAACCTTCGCTAAATGGAGGAGAGTCGTATGAACCATCTATGAGAAGACCCAGCAAGGTCTAATAAGAAAAAGACGCTGGGTGAGCTGACGGTAGCAAGCTTGAATACGCAATAGATTTAAATAGCTTTAAGAACTGAAAACCTTCATTCAGTGGACGTCATCTACACGAGCTAATCTATTAGAAGACCCACCAAGGTCCACCACGACTAAGATGTCATCCTGATGGTAAGCAATGAAGCGAGGCTTGCTGCTCCGCCTCCTGTCCTCGCTCGGCACCAGATCGAAGGGCACGCTGGTGCGGTTCCCGTTGTCCAGTTGCAGGCGCGTGATGACGGGCAGGGCACCTCCGGCCGTCTCCACAGTCACCAGCATATTGTTGTCATCAACAGTTAGTCCTGCACACACAGAACAATAATAATAGTCTTCCAGTACATGGTATATGCTCCTCTCTCTGCCGTCGATGGGTCTGCGGTTTAAATAACTAGTATCGGTACAATGACGCAGGTTGAGCTAAGATTATGAGAGGATAGTGAAAAAGAGATGATGTGCCACAACGACCCATGAAGCCTCTCTCTCCCCGATGAGCGCCTGCGGTTGATCTGCAGAGAGTCCCCGCAGACTCCACCCACGAACGAAGACGAACAGGCATGGGGTGGAGCTAAGATAGCAGTCAAATAAGTAGATTTTTCTAGTTTAGGGAGTAACGAGTGTAAGATGGAATTTCAACTGTCCGAATCTGCAACCCTGGGTTCACTTCTGGGCAAGACCCGCGGTCGCGGCAAGCTAGAGTGCTGAACTTGTGACACTGAAGTTACGTTGCAAAGCCGGGCAAGCAAGCTCTTGCAGCGCTTGACGTGCACACTCAACATATTTTATATTTGCGCAGTTGCAGTAAAAGTACCGACCTTTTCCAAAATTGGGGAGAGCACGGGTCATTGCACAAGTCTTTCGTTGATTGCGCCATAGCTCTTCACGATCCGTGGTCGACTGCAGCCGTATACTCCTCTTGGGTCAGCTGACCCAATTCTGCAGCTCGAATCAGTGCGTGTGGGTTTCCCAGTAGGGGGAGCGGCGGTCAAGTTGACTTTACCCTAACACCAAAATACATTTTTACTGGACGACACTCTGGTATTGAGGGGTCAGGGAGCGACAAAGGGGGCTTCTTTGAAATCTTAAGTGGTCAAGTGGAGCTATGCACTCAGCCGGAGTACAGCGGTCCCGCTCAAAAAGCTATTCCCGACAGACTTGTGCTTTGGCATATCGACGCGCTCCGACCCACAACCCAGTACCAGTAGAAGGGTTACAAGCAAAGCAATACTAGCCGCATTGCGCCGGAATTCGTAGTGTCTCTTACCTCGGCTTTTCAGCCAGAAGGTCTTGAATTAATGTGAACTCGGATGAGTTCCATTGGTCGCATAATGGCCAGCGCGCTACTGCTGGAAGGAAATTAAGGCGCAAAGCATCTCCAACCCTACGCAACACGGCTGCTCGTTCAGCCTGGCCACAGGGCGAAAAACACAAGAAAATGAGAAGAAAGAAGCACCCATGCGGAGGGTTCCTTCCATTCCTTCCACCCCCACCGCACGGGAGCAAGTAGACGTACCATAGGATGGGTCACTGACCACTTGCGGCGGTCCACCGCACGGAGCAGAGGGGAACTGCAGAAGACCAACCTAACTTTACAAAACTAAGCTTCTCAACAAGAACTACGAGCAGCTGCAGCATCTACGGAAAAAGCACTCGCACAGCCCCTAGGTGAGTGATGCCCATGCATATCCTGACAGAGAAAGGGCCCACCAGAACAGTCCCTTTCGGACGAAATTTAACAAGTAGCTTCTGTAGTAAAAGTTCCAATAACATGCACTTTATACTTGGCCACTCAGATATACCTACAATTTTTACCCTAACTCATAGACCATCAAAACTGCAACATTATTTGATTCAAATGGGTGACATAAAGAAGTTACCCACGGCCTTGCGTGAACACACATCATCGATCGCTACAACAGCCCAAATCGGACTAAAGTACAGAGTGGAACGGATTGATGATCCTTCTTGAAAGCTCTGTGAACGGGGTAAACAGAATGTTGGTCACCTTTTCTCCTGTACTAGTCTCCCCACCGATCTTTCGGTGAGTAGTCTTTGGCTGGACCCACTTGGGAGTTGGGACTGCGCATTTCCTTGCTTCGACTTCCTACCTCCTCTACCCAGGACCCCTCCGGAGCCTCCCCTTCCAGCTGGCATTGACGGACCCTAACAATGGCAATGAACAACAACATTGATCGCCACAAAAGTGAGATGGTTATCGTAAAATATATATACAATAATACTAGTCAACAAATAACTACTGCTGACTACGTGACTGTCAAAGATTAGTAAAAAATACGCGCGAAAATTATTTTCAACATACCGGTACGTCGGGAAATTTAGAAGGATGTAGAATAAATTGGAATTGAATGAAGCACAGATAAAATTAATAGAGTGCTGAATCGTACAAGCCTGCAATCACGATCAGAGAGGAGAGTTGCGCTACTACAGCCAAAACATAAGCGAATCGCTCGAACTTTGTGGCACGTAATTTATGCAGAAGTTCAACTGCAACACTAGAGGATCAACCGGGATATAAAGTTAAGGGTCACTGTAAATATTAGAGCCAATAGCTCAAAGACTGATTTTAGTTTAAATATAAGGGAGATACAATCAAGGGTCAGTGTAAATATTGAGGTGGTGGGCTCGAAATTAATTGTAAAAATTGAAGTGAGGCGCTCAAGGATCAGTGCAAAAAATTGACGTGATGCTTTCAAACGTCAATGTAAATATTGTGATGATGCTCTAAAGGGTCAGTGTAAATATTGAGGTAAGGCGCTCAAATATCAGTGTACGCAATGAGCAGATGCGCTCCAGGATCAATGCAAATAAAGAGGTGATGTTCTCAAGGGTCAAAGTAACAGAAGGCGATGCAAAAATTTGATTGAAGATAAAACTAACACTAGAAAAAGCCCAAGTATAGTATGTAGCCTTCCTCGGAGGAAGCATTAGGTTAGTTACAAAGAGGTAGAGCAAAATTCAGTTCAGCAACAATATGCGAATAACGTAACGTAGGTATAAGTACACATATACGAGAATTCGAAGGAAGTCACTATATCGGCACCAATGAAAATTAAAAATATGATAATCAAGTACTAATAGATATCAATTNATGCATTAGGATAGTTACGAGGAGGTAGAGCAAAATTCAGTTCAGCAACAATATGCGAATAACGTAACGTAGGTATAAGTACACATATACGAGAATTCGAAGGAAGTCACTATATCGGCACCAATGAAAATTAAAAATATGATAATAAAGTACTAATAGATATCAATTGAAAATAAACTCATACATGTGGAAATGGAAAGTGAGACAGAATACTTTCATCACAGGTATGGTATGAGTACCTATACAAGACAGTTTAGGCTTCCCTAAATCAGTACTAAGGTGCTCGAGGAGAGAGAAAAAGGAAGGGGCATTTATTATACTAAGATAAACGTGGAACCCAAGCACGAAGGTGCTACCATCAAGGATCATCGCGCATGGGCACAGTAAATCGGGAAAGAAGAAGAGAAGAAAGTAATATCACTCGGAGGTTTTATAAATTAAGAAGGGAGTAAAGTGGGCACCAAAGACGTCTAGAAGGTCTAGCTAACGGCTATGGTACAGTAACCTATACAATTCCCCTAGGGTCGCTGCTCCCCGTAACATAGGATGAGCGAACCTACCCTTATGGCCCATCCTACGCCCCCTGAGGGGAGTGTTATCACATGCAATCAATAAACTAAGAGAGCAGAACTAATAAGAGCATGACAGTTAAAATAACGCTAAATGAAAATAATTGAGAACACAACCAAAGAAAATGAAATTAATATAGCTAATAGGTTAGTTGAAGCCTCTTCCGCCACAGCAAAAGCGTTTCAAGAACGCAAGAGTAAGGTGCATACCGTAAATCGATTGAAGCTTGGGTCCCATGCTCGAGGGTTGCCATAAGGATCAACGAGCATGGGAAAAACAAATCGGAAACGAAGAGTGAAAACAAAACTAAGTATCATCAGTTGGAGTTTGAACATAAAAGAAGTAAAGTGGATCTTCTGAGAGAAGCAAAAAAGAACCAATAAATCAACGAGAGTTTGTGCTCACCGTAAGGTCTTCTGAGCCTTTTCAAAACATCAAGTTGCTTGCAGAGGCCATCGAAGACATAAATATTAAAGTTGTCTTTAACTGCAAACACAGGCTTGTCTGCCAGTGCAGCCATCTTAACTCCACCGTTGTTGTTAACATCCATGGTTAAGAGAACGCATGCTGAAGGTTTGGTCATGGGAGGAGAGCCATTGAAGACTTGTAGCACGTCACCTTTCTCTTCGAACTGCACCAGCCGGTTGTTGAAGGTGTCGCATACAAGCACAGACTTGCTGCAATACATACGTACGTACAGCTTCAGATTAGTTACCCTAGATACTATGTCATTTAATTATTATTTCCTAGATATACCACTGCACCCACGTCATATGACGTGACTCAAGCAAAGAGATACACGTGTATTAAGTAGTTCTAGACGCAAGGAAATTAGCGCAGCTTGGAGACTGTGGTCATCCTGTCAAGCTTCATTGAACACTGATAGGTAGAAACGAGGCCATGTTGCAGATGATGGCGAACAGATCTTAATCAGCGACAGTTGAAATTCAAACTATGAAGGTATCTAAGGCTTAGTCTGATTTATACGAGTATTAGGTACCTTCTCCATATATCAAATCACAGACCACACCATACGTACATGTATGGCGTGGTATATGATCGAATCTATAGCGAAGTATAGGGCGACCTTATGTTGAATGCACTTCTTACACAGCCGAAGTTGAAATCTCAGCACTGAAGATATCTGAAGCTTCCAATAACACTCTCATGCATCTTGATTCTTGGTTTTTTCCCACAGATAATTTCGATGCATCAGTCATTCTTCCAACTTTAATTGAATGGTTGACGAAGCAGCCATCGCTAGGTAAAAACCATTGGGCCTAGAAGATTTCCTATCGTAGCCATAACGAATCGAAGCTATTATTTGAGCGTTGATCGGCCAGCAAAAAGCAATGAATTTTATGCTTATCAGAGAAAAGAAAAGTTTCGATGCTCGGCAGCTGTGAAGTCGTAAACGCTCATATCCAAGTGATTTTAGGTTAGCCGTTGTAATAACGAAAGTATGATCAATGAAGGTCACCACAATTCTTCGCTGTCATTTTTGTCAGCGCGGGCCCTCTGGTTATATAGCTTCAAGTAAAATAGACTAAATTAAGCCTCAGTCTCCACATCAAAGCCGATTACCAGAGGAAGACAGAAGGGACATACAGGACGACGGTAGAAACGTAGAGCCCATGCATAAATTTGTTCCCCACACAGGTTTAATTAACCCGTTGAGGACCAACTAGCCAAAAATGTCGATGTCTCGTAGGAATAGCATTATTGGAGACATCCTTTGGGAACGACTGTGGCCCATATCGACGTAGCACGCATAAAAACAGCTAGTTTGGGCAGAAGAGGAAAAGAAAACAATGCATCATCAGTAGGAGAATGAAAATGGAAGGAAGCAAAGTGAGCACAGAGTAAAAACGTCTGGAACGACTAGTTAAAAGTTACCGATGTATTTCCCTGGGAGCGCAACTCCCCATAACATAGGATGCGCGAACCTAACAAACCTAACCTTAGGACCCATCCTATGCCTCTGAGGGAAAGTCCGAAGTAGCTATGGTTTATTCTCCAGATTTCAAATGCAAGACATAGGAATGAGTCACTCTGCTGAGTATAACTTTTCAGTGCTTATATAACCTATATATTACCGTACTTTGTTTCATAACCGAACAAATCACTGAAGCACTTAACGTGAATTAAACTCTCCAGCTCTAACAATTGCAAGAAATTTGTTCCAAATTTACAGACAAGGAAATGTTAGGATATCGCGATTCATATATATAAGTGTGTGTGATAGGGCGTTTAATTTAATTGGTCAATTAATTGTTGCGTGATTAATTAATTGCCATGTCATCAATGATAATAATTCCCAGTTTTTACGAAAATAATTCTACCACAAATTGCTCACAATAAAACTTGGTACAAATCTCCTAGCAACTGTATAGAACACTGGGCCTTGTTTTGGAAACGATGACACATTCAGATTCCTCGAAACAACTTTACAAAACTTCTAGTGTTTTAAACATATATGCAGTTTACTTGGTCTCAAGTTGATGTGCTAATGATGAATGATGCCACAGAATATCAACACTATCTTCTATGTCAGAAGATTACACGATACCGTAGCTATGGTTTAAGTAGTCTCCGTCACTGCATTTACAATTGACAGCGATTAGCTAGCTGTTCCAAATTGAGTCTTGCATACAATAATTATGAATTGATTAATACTTTCAGATCTTGAATAATGCAAGATGCCACCAAATAAACAGTTTTGCTATGGTAGGTAATTATCAATAAATAGATGGAAATATAGGGTCTGAATATTGCTAATTAAGTAATATATCAATGTGATATCAATAAAAAAAACTTCAGTTTAATATACTGTATAGGGGTATATTTAAAAAACTAATCGGACAAAATAAATGGTCATGCTAATTGCTAATGGTATTGAGAGGGGAGTCAAGTCTTTTGGGAATAGTTACCAGGAGTCCAACCGACTGCAACCGTGGTTAACACACCGCGCAAGTGGCACTAGCTCAATGGTTGACACCGCAGGGTGCTACAAACTAAATACAAAGCGTCACGTTTTGGCTCTCTGTACTCACTCAGGCAACTGCAGGACACCAACAGGATTCTTCAAACAATGATTTGGAGCTGCGCCAGGCTTCTGTAGACCATACACACTGATGCAGGAGCCAGCCAGCTTTTCTCGAATTAATTCCTCCATTCTCACTGGAGACTCTACCTTTACAGGAGGACTTCCATTGCATTTTGCTTCCATCTTAGGAATTCAACAGTGACAATCACAAGGTGCAACGATCCTACATAGAGGAAGAAAATATTGCAACAAAGTACAAGAAACAAAAGCGTGGCTGGTTAGAAGATGGTATCAATTAGCTTACAAATAGCCAGGGGGAAACAACTAAGCTATAACTAAGGTTGGGAGTAGGAGAATTTTGGGGACAAAGAGTCTGAGTCAGAAATATCTGCTATATTATCATTATTATTAGCCCTGCCTAGCACATTGTGCTTTTGCCAGTGGAGTTTGGCTCCGTTTGCATATCTGTCTCTCTGTCACCCAGATAACTCAAAAAGTTATGGACGGATCTTTATGAAATTTAAATGGATTATTAGGCATGGTAACAAAACTCAAACTGTTATGAACAAATCACAAAATTTGCAAGGGATTGATAGTTGGAATTGTTATGAAAAGCAACTGATCAAATTTTAGTGATACCTACTCTGTAAGTCTGTATCTATGATTGTACTTTTGTTTGTCTGTTAGCTAGTTGGCTAACCCAAAAAGTCACAGGATCTTCAAGAAAATTAAAGGAACTGTTAGATATGTCAGGAAGCACAAATGACCATATTTTGGTGATGCTAAATGGGAAATCTTGGTTTCAAGACCGATTTAAATTTTTCTTTGACATTACCTTGCATGGCAGAGATATGCACTCTCAAGAGTGCTTATCTAGTTATTGTAATGTGTAGCATGGCCTAAGCCTATGTTTCAACAACAAAAGTAATCTTACAGAGGAAGAAACATATAGAGTAGGGTATGTTGACAGAAATTTAGAACCGATGCACACGCTGTTCCCGCACAGGATCAACACGCATGGGAACAGCAAGTAGGGAAAGAAGAGGAAGAACAGAGGAAAGTAACATCAGTATGAGGATGAAAAAAGGAATGAATGGATAATGTACTAAAGGCCTAGCAAAGGCTAAAGTAACCTACAGGGTTAACCTGGAGTCCTTGCTTCCCAAAACATGGGATGGGTAACTCAATTCTCCTAACACTATGGCCCATCCTACACCCCCCGAGGAGCATATCCGCTGGCTAAAGGAGTCGCTATAAGAATAAAATTTATAGCCTAGGTGTAATAGACAAAAATTTGGTCAAGGCATGAGTCAAAAGTTGGAATCTGCCTCAGCTAGGATATAGTATTAGACTTTCAGAAGTCTCAGGAGAAGGGCTTGGAGTTAGACCAACAATCCACAGCCATGCTTAGAAATTGACCAATTACCAGGGTAGTGGAATTGTGATTCCGCATATTTGGAGGCCGCGAGTCAGAGTCGGTGAAAATTGCCTACAGTATTTTGTTAACAAAAAGAGTCGGAAACAGGCCAGAACCAGGAATCGGTGAAAATTGGCCTAGGCCTATAGGCTATTGTTAAGCAAATGAGTTAGAATTGTAGGAGTTGGACATTTTTAGGACATAAGGAGTTGCAGTCCAAGTTGGAAACTGGCAAAATCCATGAGTTGGGAGTCTGAGTTTAACGAGTGCATGATATTCATATAGGTAGGTATGAAGATGGTAACACTGGAATTTATGTTTTTTGAGAACATAGCTATAGGCCTATAGGTTAATGGATCTTATATAAGCCTTTTTAGAGGAATAGCATTTTGTTTGCAAATACATAGTTTTTGAGATATTTGACTTTGAAGTTCCCATTGTTTTCCTATGGGAGAAATTATCCAGCAACCTAAATTGACCTAACCTAGGCCAGGTTAGTAGCAACTTGTAACTAAGCTAAGTTAGGCTAGGTCAATTTAGGTGAGCTTAGGTTCATCTGGAATCGTGGGATATTTTCTCCCATAGGAGAACTATGCAAACTTTAAAGTCAAATACCGTACTGTAGCTATCTTGAAAACTAGGCATGCATTAAATGTATTTGCAAGCAAATCATCCATGTAAAAACACCTAATTAGGTCCATTAATCCAAAATTCCAGTGTTACCCTCTCATAAAAATTGATCAAACTAAGCATTTGCACCCACACCGTCATTCATAAAAAATGTCTTAGGCCAGTTTACACGTCCCAGAATGCAGAATGTAATGCGTGCAGTCAAACTGATGGATGCGGCACGTTGATTTGATGGAAGTGGCAGCAGCAAATATGGGAGACAGAAAGCTGAAGCATGTCCGATTCTTCAATGACCCGCGTCATTCAAGTTCGGGAGCAAAATAGTTAATTACTAAATTTATTCTCTATAGCATTTTCAAATCATGAACTAGTCGACATAAATGCTTGTTCATTGTCATTTTAATGATCAGAAATTCAGAATCACTGTATTCCCATTCAACACAAAAAACTAGTAGAGCTGAAACTGTTACACTACAAACACAGATGCCATCTTCACCTTGGATTTGGAACCCCAACTGATCACTCTCCATTGATTTACCTTTCATCGGTTTAGCAGGCTATAAACATTTTAGAAATAGGCTGTTCCTATCAATATCAGGCTACAAGATTATGAGGTACAATATTACTCCAAGAAGATGCATAATATAACAGATAATGTAATGAAAAGAGATTCATAAGTCACTGATAAGTGAATGTGTGGCATCATTCATTTGAATGAAGATTGGTTCTCTGTGTGGACAGTGACAGCAGAAGTTGACTCACGGCTTGTGTTCATTTTCGGGAGGTGTTTATTTTGGGAGCCAATGTGTGAACTGGCCCTTAGAATTGCTCTATTACATGTAGGCTACATTGCACAAAAAATACTGAAATGATTTGTTGATTAAAAGTAATACAGTATTGGGTATTTTTTTCCAGTTTAGAGACGCGCCAATATTTTGAAAACTAAGTGTCCAATCGAAAAATTACTAGGCCTAGGAACAAAAAGTGTTTAGAATTCATTTTTACATACATATACAGTACATACCATGTATATTCCCTAGCTTGACTAGCCTATATGTTATAAGTGGGTGTTTACGTTGCTTTCACCAACATAAAACCACGCTAGAGGCACCCGCAATTGTTCACGTTTGTGCAGATACTGTCAGAATGACCAGCAACTGCCCTGTGAGTGTGAAGGTGTTCAGAGCCGGTGTATGAGTTGAATGTTGGTTCGAAACTTGGACGATTTCCGAGAATTATTCAATTGTGAATTACCGTATTTTCATTGGCATACTTGCAGTCTAATACTTCAATTATTAACTCTCTGAATTGGAGCAAATGTGCATATTTGGGCTCATAATGTTCCTCCAATTAGCCTAGAGCATTTTGAAGAATTTATTAAAGCAGTTCAGAAGGCCTATGCTTCTTGCTAAGTATGTTTATTGGGCTGCATTGCACTAGTTTTATTTATTCATTTTTTTTTGCCTTGATATTTCAAAAACGAAGTATCCAATTGAAAAATTACCACGAATAAAAAGTCTTTGGAATTCCATTCTACATAGCATCGACCGGGGTGATTCAACGCATTTTTCGCATACTTTGAAATTACTAAAAAACGGCTGGGGCTAGGAAGTTGAAACTTTTCACACTTATATATGATGTGTCAAGGTACGTTCATGTCAATTTATGGAGAGGTACGTTTTTTTGTATTGAAGTTATTAACGGAAAACCGCGCGATGGACTTCTCACTATAAAACATGGTGATTTCACTACATCGTTGGGGTGAAAATTTAGTTATAAACTTTGTTTAACCTCCGTAGCCGCAACTCAGGCGTTCCAACCGAGATGAGTGTGTAGTATTCAAATACCACAAAATTTGTCGCGTGGCCTACGTGCGCTACTACGGGCAGGAAACAAGGCGCAAAGCATAGTAGAAGACACTCGAGTGGTCGGCGTCTTTCACGGCCTTCCACACGAGAGAGATGAGAGAAGTCCCCCGGACTAGGTACGCTATCTCGATCGACAGCCCACCTCGCAGAACAGAAAAGGAAATAGAGAACCTACCTAACTTTACAAAACTAACCTCGTCAGCAGGAACTGCAGCCAGATGCTACATCCCCTGCGGAGAAGGCACTCGGGACCCTTGGGAGCGTGATGTCCAGTTGGGGTGAAAAATCGCAGTGTAATAGTAATAGTAAAAAATGGTTAATAACGCAACTAAGATGAAAAACTGCAAGGAAGCTACATAAGATGTTTTGAGGCCGGTTTATGCTGATTTGGCTGAAGGTACATTCTTTTGTGTGAAGTTAAAAAACGAA
>LQNS02278097.1:28162584-28173855 GCA_001587735.2 Parhyale hawaiensis | reverse complement strand
GGGGGGGGGGGCTGGCTGAATATGGGGACGGGGCTTGGCGCCGAGGCTGATGCCGCCTCCCCCCTACGAGAAGGGGTCAGTGGTTGCATGTGCTAGAAGCAGTCCGTTTACCCTGAGCTGACTGAAAACAACATTCTTCGGAATAAGGTTGAGTTCATGCAGGTTTGACATGATAATCGTTTGAGGGTCAATGCCAGCTAACCTGTCTAGAAGTGTCAGACAAGTCAGTCACAAAGAATATCAAGCGAAGGCGTCCCTGAGGTCGGCAACCAAGGGTCTCACTGAAACTTTTCCATAGAGATGCCGCGATTCGATCCCGTAAATAAGAACATTATTAGTTATAATTGTAGGCAAGTGTCTCTTTGGAGTTCACTGCTCCATATTGTCTTGGCGGAGTGCATTGGCAGCTGCAAGACTGCTCTGCACGGCGCCCTGGTAGTTTTGCTTTATCAGTATGAGTATTTTTTTAGTAGTAAACTAATACCGGTATTGTTCAGTAATCTGGACTGTTGTTACCGTCGGCGATGGAGTAGTCGGATGGTGTCGCTGCAGAGAGAGTTAACTTCTAATTAAAGGGCGCGTTCGACCGGGAATCGAAATTTACCCTGTGAGGTTTGACTTGCCCTGAATTTCAGGCGGGTGCCCTGGCTTCGAGCTGTTGACCTTTAATCGACTGTCCCTAAACTTCCGGAAACACAATCTTCCTCCTTAGGAAGGAATTTTCAGTCGGCTTACGGTAATCGGGTTCGGGTTACTTCTAACACTGACAGCTCGGTTCACAGTTGCAATACCAAAGCTTTCGAATGAAGCTACGGACAAATATAGCCTCGACGGTTTCATTTCGGTGCCCATTGGAAAACATTCTAACCCGAAATATACTAAAGTCTTGTGATTTTAGTTCCTGTCGTACTTACCCTGCGCTATTGCTAGCAGATTGACTGACCTGGCTGAACTAACATGTAATCCCAGATTATGGTAACCAGTACTAACGCTTACTAGTGGTAAAATTATGAAACTGCATGTATTAGGATTCCGGGTGCTAAGCTCGCGATCCAGGGGGTACGGGTCTCCCTCATTCAGCCCTTGCTTGCTAGTCTGTCCCGTGAAAAACTGTTAAAGGCTTCTTTCTGTGGGCACGCTGTTGTTGATTACGAATGATTCGTTCGTTTGTGGGCCCAGTTTTAGACGTGATTCTTAAAGTGATCAGGAGCAATTGCTCCGTGATCACAGTCGCAACATGGTTTCTCTCCAGATGAAATCAAGCTTAATAAGAAAAGTGAGTCCGGCCGTTGAACAAGTAAAATCTCAAAGTTTCAAATGCAAGTTTTTGATGCTTTCTTATATTTGAGGATAAAGTGAACAATTTTGTTTTAAATGTTTGTTATATTGACTTCTAGAAGTGTAGTTTTGTTAGTTTTATGCATGCCCAGCAAGTGTCCAAAATACATCAAACACTGATTTTCACCTATGCACAGTAATAATAATGCACTGACTTCAAAATGTATAAGAGATCCTTTATAAATAGTAAGTTCTTTCTCGTAAATATGATGAATATCTATTTTTCGAAAACAAGAATGGCGTCTCGGTTTGTTTAGAAAACTATTGACCGTCTTGTACTTTTCAGTGATCATGATCATCATGATCATCATGATCACGATGATTGTGTTCACGAATGTGGTCGCAAAAAGACGCCTTGTCTTGGGGAAATCAACCAGGCGAGTTAACAATCAAGATGCACGTACATAATACAAAGGTTTCTTCATACTGATACTGCGATGTATGGTATATAAGGTTATCTTCGTATACACCATGCACTTCATATACTGAGAGCTGCAGTCTGCGAGTAAACTAATTTTTCTAGAAACATCAGGGTAAACGAAGAAGGATAGTACAGTAAACATTTCTTTAGACTACTGCATCACACGATGGAGCTACGTGAGTAAAAATCGCAAAAAAAACAGTGCTACCAATTGTGCAGTCGTTTGAGTTTAATTTGGCGTTATACTATTAGAATTAATTGAGAGACTTCCTTCGTTGTTTGACAGTAAACCCAATGATCAACAGCCGAGCGAAGATGAAGTAGTTATATAATTATTTTATATGACCAGGAAAGCGCCTAATTTCCAATATCAGCAGAGACGAGCGATCATATGCAGTCACCAGCGGTCCAGCTGCAAGAGTTAAAAAAATGGCTGGAAGCCGATCCGCCACCGGCATTTACAGTATCTTACCCTTCAGACTGAGATGCTTTAGTTCACAGCTATGCATGTATATGTTGTGCGCGTTTGGTGGATTTGCGCGATCGATCGATCGAACGCGCTGCGCGTTTGGTGGATCGTTCAAATTTTAAAATGGAAAAGAAAAAAAAACAGTCCTTGCCTCCCATAACCTACCCGACATTAAACCCGAATATAGTCCAACTTACCCGAAATTACGGCCTAATACCTACAACATCCACTAAACGCGCAGCGCGATCGATTGATAGCGCAAATCCACCAAACGCGCACATCATATATACCATAACAGCACCGGAGTGCGATGGTGCGATGCACAGCTATGCATATATATACCATAACAACACCGGAGTGCGATGGTGCACTTTGTGCCACAGCTGGGATACAGCTAGAGTGCTCTTCGTTGTATAAAAAATTAAATGAGTTTCAGTTGGTAGAGCAAAGTCCGAAGTGATGCTTGATGTTACCAATATAGGAGACCACCAAAGCATTTGGTCCATCCACTCATGAGTTTAGGACAGGGGTTGGGAAATTAAAGGAAACTAAGAAAGTGTACCACAACAAATTATTATTCGGTGCAGAAACGTTATGATTCTAACTGCTTTTCACCGCCTCATTAATGTTAAGGCATATATTTACTGAAAAATTTTATAGCCTGTATTTCTACATTACAGAGTTCTATGCGACTAAAAAATATCTGCATTTTTTAAAACTCATTATCAACATTATAAAAAATTTACACAAAATTCGAACACGCAGTCTCTTGGTTTAGCTTCGACGGAGATTTTCTTACTTTAGACATACGAGGCCGCTCGACTGGCTAGAGGAATTAAGGCTCTGAGACTAGACTTGCCCGCAAATACAGACAGGACCGTTGGCTTCAAAACTTTGAATCCTGTGTATGTGTTAGAAGAGATCTGAATACGTTGAACAGACTCTATTTTAGGGTGCAGGATTGAGTTTTTTTAGTCTCAGGAGCTACCGATCAAGGATCAATACCTGAAACTCGATTCAACGGATAGAAGCGAGTTAACTTATTTGAAGTTCTGCATGGACCAGTCAAATCTCGACAGCTTTATTTCCGCCGGCAGTAGAACACGCTCCTAATGCAGCTCTAGAAGCTACGAATAATTAGTTTTAGAGCATCGAGTATCAACCATATTTGAAGTTTTCAACAACTGCACTTCTGCAAGAAAGCGAGCATTGGATCTGTAGTAGGTATAGGTTGCACTTTTTAATATGTGGTATTATAGCCAATGGTGTCCTACGTATACAGTACACGTGTAGGCTATACGGGGTATAGTCTTCACTACACAATTCAATCTTGCATTTTCGGCAGGAATGATACAGTAGGCACAATACCTATCGTATGTATATAATAATGCAGGCAGGGAAAGATTAGGATAAATTGATTTATCTACATGCAGCCAATGGAGAGCCACCGCGAGAGCTAAAGTGGCAAGAAGCATTGAAGAAGAGAAGGAAGACGAGCTGAAAACCATTCATTTGCCTTTTCTGACCCAATCCGGATACTTGCAGCCCTGAAAAATGAAAAAAAAAAAAAGTTTAAAACCAATTTCTGTATTTTCTCCAGTTTCTAGCACGTGTTACGTGGAAGGCAAATTTGGCATGAGCCGCAAATTCATATATTTAGCAAAGAAATTAATGGGTTGGTATTGTCAAAAATTTGCATTATTAAGGATGATTGACGACTGATATCTCAGACAGTACTGTACTGTTGAGTTAAGTTATTTTTTATTACAGTAATAAATGTAAAAGTGACATTTCAAGATCATCTTTGGCGAAGTAATCTATGAGACTCTTATATCATCTTCATATCACTGGTAATGTCAGTTGTACTGATGTAGAATATTCAGGAACAGACTGCTTGATGTTTACTGTATACAGTATTTTAATCAAACAAGCAGCAGTCTTCCCAAGGAAAAAAATATTGTAAACTACTTTGGCCTTTGGCTCGTAGCGCGAGCTTTGGCAACTTTATACAGAGCCTGGTTGCTCGATCTGACGCATAAGCATGATGAAACAAAATTTGATATGCATATTTTATGGCGCAAAAATTTTTCATTAAGAAATTAGCATAAAATTGTCTTCCTACGTTAGCTATTCATAGTTTCTTTTTTAAAGGCGGCCCTTTATGGGTCGCTGCACTAGTGCAATAAGCCCTTCCAAATCTGCAGATTATATTTGCTGGTCATTCCTATCAGTAAACATTAAGCAAAACGAGATACGACGACATTGACGTATTCAATGTTTAATGCTGATTATTTGCGAGAAAATGTCGTATTATCACAAAAGTTATTACCTGAAAGGTTGAAAACATAAATACTGTATTATAAATAGACAAAAACTCGTACTCTATACAACAAATATTGCAGTGCATAAACCCCAGTAAAACAGAGGAAATAAATATATTATTATTATATTCAGATAAATATCATATGATTATGGAGGTCTTTACTAGGAAACTCAAAGAGTCTTCGTCTGTGTGCATAGACTCACCGTCTTAAGAGCAGTAACGGCTGGTAGTGTGAGCAGAGGGGGTACCAAATAGATATTTTGTAACTTTAGTTGAACCGGAGGATGATCTTTGACATTACCTTGAGATTTAGATATACACGCAATGCTCATAAACAATAAGAGGAAAATTAGTCACTGGGTTGAGTAATATCGAGAATCTATGGTAAAAATAGGGGGCTATGCATTTGTGCAGTGCTAATATATACTCATGCATGCACAAATTGCCATTGCTTGGAAGCAAAAAATATGTAGAGCCTTTTAGATTACAAGTCAGGGTGTGCTGCGGTTACAAGCTGCATCAGGCATCAGTCTAAAATGCCATTGATTGGATCGCTTAAGTCGAGTTAAGCGAAGCTCACAAGTTTGACTTGACCGAAATTCAGACAGGAGCGATGGTTTCGCCATTTTAAATTGTATTGTAGGTGTCAAAAGCGACCCGATTGCGTTTGCCGCGGATGAAGAGAGAAAGTTCCGTGTTACTGAGAAACACTGACTTTTCGGAAGTCTCAGAAGTAATCGATTGAGGGTCGGTAGCTGAAACTTAGCTAAGAAGATCGAAGCTAGCGCACCTAAGTGAAGTTTCGAGCAAGTCAAGCCTTTGAGGACTAAGTATGGACTGAGTCCACTCAAACATACCCTCTCTTTAAACAGATCGAAAATCTAAAGAAGTTAAGTCTTGAAGTCTCAATATCAAAGCCCGTCGCAGACACAGCGCATGTTGGTTCCTGCATACACATTTTGCTTAAAAGTAAATCTCTTTTATCACATAAAATTAAGCACAACCTTAACCATTGCAGCAGCAGTGGGAAACTCTCAGGAGCAGGAGCCAGTCAGCGTCTAAAAAATAATGTCGTTTGCAGTGGCGTTCTCCCAAGCGTCCAGTCCGGGGGTAGTCAGGTTGTAGTTACACTAAGGTGGTCAAAATACAAGTCCGTTATGCACAGCATTCACGTATTATATGTATGGGTTCACACGCCAGTCAAATGAATGCGTATTCTCGGCTTGAAACAGCAGCAAAGCTACGGCTTTCTGAGATTGACATACTCCAAATTTGAAGCAATATCAGAAACTTTAAGAGAAACGCATGTCAAGTAATCCGACTCGATCATAAACTTTTGGTAATCACACAGCTGTGTTTACATGGATACAAAAACACAGTCAGACAATTAGCTGAGATGACACGTTCATATGACTATGGTATGAACCAGTCGTTTGTCGGACTGAAGTAAATAAACCGTTAAAATTGCAAACTGCTTTAGTTGCATAATAGGTAGATTGACAGTCATCTTGTACGATAGTCGTAATCAGGAAGTGCGAAAATGTGCAGTAGAAAAATTCGAAATTTTACAGGAATTTCGTTATATTTTGCTGCACCTGAATTTTCTCTCCTTACAGTGGTTCCGCAACATGAAAAAATAATATCCAGTTCAAATTTCAGGATCCACTGCAAAACATTGAGATACTTTTCTTAGAAATGAATTATAGAACAACCGCAAAATTCAGGGATTTTGGGCGGCATTATTGCTGCCATATCCCTCGAAAAATTGCCTGATGTTTTCTACAGTATGGTGAGTATACACTTCTGCTCGGACAGAAAAAATATATCTACAGTAGTGCTGGACGTACTTACCCTGCCTTGCTTTACTCTCTTGAAAGCAGAATTATCGAACTCGAGCTTCTCCTTTAGAACTTCCTTACAGAACTTGATGGCAGCAGAACTGGCCGACGGCTTCTTAGTCATAATCCAGGCAAATTCTGCCTTGAATGCCACGTACTGCAGACACGACTGGAGGCAGGCGTACGTGTCGTAGTCCGTTGCCATAATCTGCACAAATTTGGCACAGGTGAAGATGGAAAATATCGGCAGAGTTAAGCTGTGGCCATAAGGCTTGACTTATCTCGAATCATTGGCTTTGCCGCACTGAATCGCGTTGCAGGTTTTATCTTCGAATCGAATGCCAGAAAGACGGCAGAAAATTCAGTTCTCCGCCGTAAAATGGTTTTCTCGGCCGTCTCAAGCGTAGTCAGGCTTCTTCTAGCACTTGTAGCGCGATTCAAAGAGGCGAAGACAACAGGCCTATCTGAAGTTCTGGACATGTCAAGCCTAGTGAACTTTGCTTAACTTAACTCTGCTTGGCTAATCGATGACGCCTAAAACATGCACAGTAAACACGTTAATTACGGAAATCCTACCGCGTTGGTAGAAACGA
This sequence comes from Parhyale hawaiensis, assembly GCA_001587735.2. Classification (NCBI taxonomy): domain Eukaryota; kingdom Metazoa; phylum Arthropoda; class Malacostraca; order Amphipoda; family Hyalidae; genus Parhyale; species Parhyale hawaiensis. The sequence goes on along the minus strand of LQNS02278097.1, from coordinate 28,166,873 downwards.
ATGGGTTTTGAACCTTGATTAAAATGAAGACAATCTACCAGGGACACTTTCACCCTCGTCGGGTGACGTATGAGTGATAACGCATTCTTGTCCGAATTACATTGTAATTTTCCTTTCCAGTGCACTATTTGAAAGTGGAGCTTGAGGTTCATCTTAACAATATAAAGGGTTTATTGCATTTGTATCTTTGATACTACAAAAGTATCAAATAGATATATGAGCATAGGACCGAGGGTAACGGTGCTTTGCAACTAAAGATCAGTTGTAAAGAATATCCTCGTAAGAAATCATTCCCATACTGTTAGAAACAAAAAATACCTGCACTGGATTATATTTAAGGCCCTCTCAAGAGTAGTCGGTTTGTTGGTACCACCTGAAAGTCGACCCTGACTTACGAACTGCAGGCTAAGAGTTAACGTTCTAGAAAAATAAACCAAATCTGATTAGATTACCTCTATCAAAGTAGGTGAACCTCGTACACTTGAATTTTGGCAATCAAGAGACAGTGATAGGCGTAGCTCTGTCATCAACTGGGGCCAGTATAGCTAACATATGCAGCACTGAAATAACAGGTCTCTCGTTCCCATATGACACTGGCTTTGTTGTGAGACTAGTCAAAGCAAACTGTCTTAGCCTTTACTTAAAAAGTAAATCAATGGATCAGGGACTTTTCGAAGTCCCCAAAATTTGTCGAGAGCGACACTTAATACTAACTATAAATACCATTAATTTCTGTATAGTCTGCAGTTTTCAACAAACTCTGCAGACGGGCCACGGCCGACACTTGAAGCGAAATCAGTACAACTGCCGTTCGTTTCCAAAAATTGCATAACGGCAGCCACATTGTAAAGACAAAACGTACCTTCAATCCGCTCAGGCTTCCCTTTATGGAGCGAGATACTGCGTTCAATAAGTTTTCACGTGACGCCGTAAAATGCATACAATTATTTATTTATTTTTTGTACCTATTGTTCCCTGGGATATCTCATTCCCCCTAACAGAATTCTGAGCCGACCCTGAATCTAAGAGTAAAAATCAAGTTCTGGGGTGGCTCAAAATTCTGTTGGGGCCAGGGCGCACTTAGTCGTCTCCTTTTGCCGGGACCAGTCTACACAATCGTACGCTCAACTTATAAGCGGACGTTGAGCTCGGAAGTCGGTCGGTATCCAGCATATCCCTGGAATGTATTTAAATTAAGCGGTGTGGGAGCTGAATGTCCGTTCATTAGTTGAGTGTGTGTGTGTATTTAGTGCGGCCCTGTCCTGAAAAATGCCGTTGACAGCCACCGCATTCCTTCTGGCCGCGGTTAACCCCTTATCGGTGGTGTGAAAATCTGTCGTATTATAATGTCAGTATGGACGTAAGATATTTAATTAACAACGGTCACTTGCCCGGTAAAGGGTTGTCATACAATGAAACACGTTCCCTTTCCCGCATGAATAGCACAATTTGAAGTGTTGTACATAGGCAACGCTGTGAGAGAAGGGTTAACTTTGCTCTCGGGCGATTGGGTCATCAAAGTCGATCTAAGCTAACTCCTCTCGACTTAACCGAAACTGTAAATAGGAACCTTGGCTTCGTCGTTCTGAATCGTGTTGCAGGTATGAGATCTAACCCGAGTTTGTTAAGCCAACTTAAATCGCCATTTTACGATGCAGGATTGATTTCTTCAAAGTCCCGCAGGGATTCGATTAAGAATCAAAGCCTGAAATTTGAACCATCAGGTCGAAGCCAGGGCACCTGTCTGAAGTTTAGGACAAGTTAAGCCTCGAAGACCTAATTTTGCAGCCCAATCGAAATCGCCCAACTGTGCTCACCTTCAGAGGAGCATCAGGGACACCCTCTGCCACAACAGTCAGGGGCTCATTGGGTTTGTTGCTCTTCACGGTGGAGTCTATAGTAATGAACTCTCCAGCAGCATTTCTACCGAACTCCTTCACGTTCAGGTTCTTGCCGGTGGCTGGAAAAACAATAAATGATCAGTGTGAAGTTTACTCTAGTTTTTGGAAAGGTACATCCTACAGAGCACCGTAACCCTGTAAATACCAGGCGGTGCACACCTCGCCAAGACTGGAGAAATCTCAAAACAGTTAGTTCGAGCTTACGTTCTGAGAGGCAAATTTAAACAAAAGTCTGACGAGATGTGCATTTAGAAAAGGTCAATATCAATCTTACTGGTACAAAAATTTATCTGCCTACGCAGTTTTTTCTTTTTCGTCCCGGTATCAACAAAACAGAGGCTGGTATTATAATAATGAAGAGACTTAAACGTGTGCACCTGCGTAAGAATGGCATGAAATGAGACGTTCTTTTAGGATAAAGACGACGTGTCTGATCTGCCTTGGGCCATCGCGTGAATCTAAAGCGATAATCCTGAACTTGTCTCACTCTTCCGCCCAGAGAGTTTGATTAGCAGCCCTGGATCTATTTTCAGCAAGTAATTGCTAACAGTCGAAAGTGTAATCAGTTTATGATAAACTCCTGAAAAAAAAAAAAGGTCCAAAGTACTCATGCACGATTACAGGTCGAGGATAAGTTAGTGCTAATAGTGCTATACTGCTAATAAATTAGCTAGTTCAATTTGATCATCTGAAAGTTATTCTGAATTCTGCATGGATTATCTCTGCCGAAGTGGGAGAATTGAAGCCGCCAGTAATTAGATGCTTCAAGAATCTTGATAATATTGAGCAGAAGCGTCCCAACTACGTTACCCTGGAAGCTGATTTAACAGTTTTAGTTAGTGCATGGGACGGCACAATGAGCCTTGAGAACCAAGTATATTTGTATATGTTTGGTTAAATAGAACGCCGTATTGTTTACTTAAAATATCTTTATTCGTTTTCTTTAACAGACGAATATCTAAAATGGTCTCTTGATCAGTTTGGTGCAATGGCGTTCTATTTAACCAAACATGTATGAAAGAAGGGTTGTTACCTAAGTATTCAGATATATATATTTTCTTGAAATGGCATAATTAATTGTAGAACTCGAAAAGAAGCAGTTAAAGAAATTTCGGTACCCACGACGCGTTTCGCTGTTCTCCAGCTCATCAGGTGGTAGGGTCAAAGTTAGCAAATTTAGTTCTTGAAATCTTGCGAAATTTAGAGAGGTTACCATAGGAAGGTGTAACTATGATACGGGCTGTTCCAAAAGTAGAAATGAAATTTCCAATCCAGCAAATGTTTCAGCAATTTTCAACTACAGTCCTTTGCGTTGATTCCAATTACTGCACGTTGCAGACACACAGATGTACCGAGGGCGACAGTTTACAACCTGTCGAAGGTAAAAGGCTGGCACATCAGCATGGTAGTCTTCGTGTGTTCGCCAATTGTGGGATTTGTATTTACTACGAAGAACACCATGCCGATGTGCCAGCCTTTTATCTGCGACAGGTTGTAAACTGTCGCTCTCGGTACATCTGTGTGTCTGCAACGTGCAGTAATTGGAGTCTACGCAGCGGACTGTAGTTGAAAATTGACGTAACATTTCCTGGATTGGAATTTCACTTATACTTTTGGAACAGCTGGTATCATAGTTATATCTTCCTGTGGTAACCTCTCTAAATTTCGCAATATTTGAAGAACTACATTTGCTAACTTTGACCCTCCCACCTGATGAGCTGGAGAATAGCGAAACACGTCGTGGGTACCGAAATTTCTTTAACTGCTTTTTTTCGATATATATATACACACATATACCGTGGGGATGAAAAGTATACCCATCCACTATAAATTGAATACACTAACATTAAATACATTTGAAAGCTTTTAGCAGCTATATTTCTTACTTAACTTAACTTCACAAACGATCTAATTATCCTCTTCTACCATTGTAATTAACAACTGAATAGCTGCAGACGTAATGTTACGGGGTATGTAATTAGATATGTAATGTGGTACATATCCCCAAGGGGCGAGCTATTCCCCAACCTACCTAACTAAAAGACTTAGCGATTGGGATTCATACGGCAGCTGGATCAGTAAAACACACGTAAAGATATCAAAATATATTGGAAAAAGAACATGAAAAATTAATACAAAGATGAAAATACATGAAAGCAAGAATTAAATAACCCTTTTTGAATACAAATTTGAACTACAACTGTTACCGGTCATCATTGAACACTTTACAAGTACTCAGGAGACATATCAATATTTAACTTCGACCGTAAATATTTGAAAGCTTGAGTACCACCGGAAACACAAATGAATCAGTCGAAATGATGTGCCAGGTGGCAAAAACGGTGCTCTCAGACGGCGAAGATATAATATAATGCATGTAAGCAAACA
>LQNS02278097.1:28092538-28105290 GCA_001587735.2 Parhyale hawaiensis | reverse complement strand
AGAAGAACAGATGGAAGAAAGATTAGTATAAGTTACAGGTGAGAAGGAAGCAAAATGGGTACAAAAGGCAGGCAAGACGATCGTGATGACGACCCAACGGGTCACGGGTAGTCTAGTATTCAAATAAATATCACATGGTTATGGAGGTCTTTACTACGAAAGTCAGAGAGTCTTCGTCTATGTGCACAGAACCACCATCTTAGGTTGTGTGAGCAGAGGGGGTACCAAACATATATTTTGTAACTTTAGTTGAAGCAGAGGATCATCTTTGACATTATGTTGAGATTTAGATATACATGCAAAGCTCATAAACAATAAAAGGAAAATTAGTTACTGGCTTGAGTAATATCGAGAATCTGTGGTAAAATAGGGGGCTATATATGCATTTGTGCAATGCTAATATATACTCATGCACTCACAATTGCCATTGCTTGGAAACAAAAAATATGTAGAGCCTCTTAAATTAAAGTCAGGGTGTGCTGCGGTTACAAGCTGCATCAGGCATCTGTCTAATATCTTATTACACAAAAAATGCCATTGATTTGATCGCTAAAGTCGAGTTACACGAAGCTCACAAGGTTTGACTTGCCCGAAATTCAGAGAAAAAAAGAGCGATGGTTTCGCCATTTTAAATCGTATTGCACGTGTCAAAGCGACCTGATTGCGTTTGACGCGGATGAAGAGAGAAAGTTCCGTGTTACTGAAGAAACACTGACTTTTCGGAAGTCTCAGGGGTAATCGACTGAGCATTAGTGCCTGAAGTTTGGGGTACGTTGGACTGGGCACCAAAATTAAGTCTTCGATGCTTGACTTGTCCGCAACATCAGACAGAAGCTTTGGTTAGCTTACTCTCTCTGCATCGTTACATGTGTTAGACGCAACGCGGTGATGCTGAGCATTCCGAAAACTCTAATTTTTTGCAAGTCTCAAGAGTAACCGATTGAGGGTCATAACTGAAACTCAGCTAAGAGGATCGAAGCTAGCGCACCTAAGTGAAGTTTCGAACAAGTCAAGCTTTTGAGGATTAAGTATGGACTGAGTCCAATCAAACATACCCTTTGTTTAAACGGATCGAAAATCTAGAGAAGTCAAGTCTTGAAGTCTCAATATCAAAGCCCGTCGCAGACACAGCGCATGTTGGTTCCTGCATACACATATTGCTTAAAAGTAAATCTCTTTTATCACATAAAATTAAGCACAACCTTAACCATTGCAGCAGCAGTGGGAAACTCTCAGGAGCAGGAGCCAGTCATCGTCTAAAAAATAATGTCGTTTGCAGTGGCGTTCTCCCAAGCGTCCAGTCCGGGGGTAGTCAGGTTGTAGTTACACTAAGGTGGTCAAAATATAAGTCCGTTATGCACAGCATTCATGTATTATATGTATGGGTTCACACGCCAGTCAAATGAATGCGTATTCTCGGCTTCAAACAGCAGCAAAGCTACGGCTTTCTGAGTTTGACTTACTCCAAATTTGAAGCAATATCAGAAAACTCCAAATTTGAAGCAATATCAGAAAACTCCAAAGTTGAAGCAATATCAGAAAACTCCAAATTTGAAGCAATATCAGAAACCTCCAAATTTGAAGCAATATCAGAAAACTCTAAATTTGAAGCAATATCAGAAAACTCCAAATTTGAAGCAATATCAGAAAACTCCAAATTTGAAGCAATATCAGAAAACTCCAAATTTGAAGCAATATCAGAAAACTCCAAATTTGAAGCAATATCAGAAAACTCCAAATTTGAAGCAATATCAGAAAACTCTAAATTTGAAGCAATATCAGAAACTTTAACAGAAACGCATGTCAAGTAAACAAGTAAACCGACTCGATGGTAAACTTTTGGTAATCACACAGCTGTGTTTACATGGATACAAAAACACAGTCAGACAATTAGCTGAGATGACACGTTCATATGACTATGGTATGAACCAGTCGTTTGTCGGACTGACGTAAATATACCGTTAAAATTGCAAATTGCATTAGTTGCATAATAGGTATAATGACAGTCTTCTTGTACAGTAGTCGTAATCAGGAAGTGCGAAATATATTTAGATTAATTATGAAATGATTGGACTAATTTTACGTGCAGTATAAAAATTCGAAATTTTACTGAAATTTCGTTATATTTTGCTGCACCTGAATTTTCTCCCCTTACAGTGGTTCCGCAACATGAAAAAATAATATCCATTTCAACTTTCGGGATCCGCTGCAAAACATTGAGATACTTTTCTTAAAAATGAATTATAGAACAACCGCAAAATTCAAGGATTTTGGAGGCATTATTGCTGTCTTATCCCTCGAAAAATTGCCGGATGTTTTATACAGTATATGGTGAGTATACACTTCTGCTCGGACGGAAGAAATATATCTACAGTAGTGCTGGATGTACTTACCCTGCCTTGCTTTACTCTCTTGAAAGCAGAATTATCGAACTCGAGCTTCTCCTTGAGAACTTCCTTACAGAACTTGATGGCAGCAGAACTGGCTGACGGTTTCTTAGTCATAATCCAAGCAAATTCTGCTTTGAATGCTACGTACTGCAGACACGACTGGAGGCAGGCGTACGTGTCGTAGTCTGTGGCCATAATCTGCACAAATTTGGCACAGGTGAAGATGGAAAATATTGGCAGAGTTATAGCTGTGGCCATAAGCCTTGACTTGTATCGAATCATTGGCTTTGCCGCACTAAATCGCGTTGCAGAAAGACGGCAGAAAATTCAGTTCTCCGCCGTAAAATGGTTTTCTCGGCTGCCTCTAGCGTAATCAAGCTTCTTCTTCGAGTGACGTATGAGTGGAAACGAATTCTTGTCCGAATTACATTGTAATTTTCGTTTCCAGAGCACTATTTGAAAGTGGAGCTTGAGGTTCATCTTAACAGTATAAACGGTTTATTGCATTTGTATCTTTGATACAACAAAAGTATCAAATAGATATATGAGCATAGGACAGAGGGTAATGGTGCTTTGCAACTGAAGATCTGTTGTAAAGAATATCCTCGTAAGAAATCATTCCCATACTGTTAGAAACAAAAAATACCTGCACTCTCAAGAGTAGTCGGTTTGTTGGTACCACCTGAAAGTCGACCCTGACTTACGAACTGCAGGCTAAGAGTTACTAGAAAGATACACCAAATCGGATTAGCTTACCTCTATCAAAGTAGGTGAACCTCGTACACTTGAATTTTGGCAATCAAGAGACAGTGATAGGCGTAGCTATGTCATCAACTGGGGCCAGTATAGCTAACATATACAGCACTAAAATAACATGTCACTCGTTCCCATGACGCTGGCTTTGTTGTGAGACTAGTCAAAGCAAAGTGTCTTAGCCTTTACTTAAAAAGTAAATCAATGGATCAGAGACTTTTCGAAGGCCCATTTGTCTAGAGCGACACTTAATACTAACTATAAATACCATTAATTTCTGTATAGTCTGCAGTTTTCAACAAACTCTGCAGACGGGCCACGGCCGACACTTGTAGCGAAATCATTACAACTTCCGTTGTTTCCAAAAATTGCATAACGGCAGCCACATTGTGTAGACAAAACGTACCTTCAACCCGCTCAGGCTTCCCTTTATGGAGCGAGATACTGCGTTCAATAAGTTTTCACGTGACGCCGTAAAATGCATACAATTGTTTATTTATTTATTTATTTATTTACTTATTTATTGTATTATTGTACCTATTGTTCCCTGGGATATTTCATTCCCCTAATAGAATTCGGAGCCGACCCAGAATCTAGGAGTATAAATCAAGTTCTGGGGTGGCTTAAAATTCTGCTAGGGGTAGGACGCACTTAATCGTTTCCTAATGCCGAGACCACACAACACAATCGTACGCTCAACTTATAAGCGGGCGTTGAGCTCGGAAGTCGGTCGGTATCCAGCATATCCCTGGAATGTATTTAAATTAAGTGGTGTGGAAGCTGAATGTCCGTTCATTAGTTGAGTGTGTGAATGTATTTAGTGCGGCCCTGTCATGAAAAATGCCGTTGACAGCCACCGCATTCCTTCTGGCCGCGGTTAACCCCTTATCGGTCGTGTGAAAATCTTTCGTATTACAATGTCAGTATGGACGTAAGATATTTAATTAACAACGGTCACTTGCCCGGTAAAGGGTTGACATACAATGAATTACGTTCTTTTTCCCGCATGAATAGCACAATTTGAAGTGTTGTACATAGGCAACGCTGTAAGAGAAAGGGTTAACTTGGCTCTCGGGCGATTGGGTCATCAAAGTCGATCGAAGCTAACTCCTCTCGATTTAACCGATACTGCAAATAGGAACCTTGGCTTCGTCGTTTTGAATCGTGTTGCAGGTACCAGATGTAACCCGAGTTAGTTAAGCCAACTTAAATCGCCATTTTACGATGCAGGATTTATTTCTTAAAAGTCCCGCAAATATTCGATTAAGAATCAAAGCCTGAAATTTGAACCATCGCGTCGAAGCCAGGGCAGCTGTCTGAAGTTTAGGACGAGTTAAGCCTCGAAGACCCAATTTTGCAGCCAAGTCGAAATCGCCCAACTGTGCTCACCTTTAGAGGAGCATCAGGGACACCATCTGCCACAACAGTCAGGGGCTCATTAGGTTTGTTGCTCTTGACGGTGGAGTCTAGAGTAATGAACTCTCCAGCAGCATTTTTACCGAACTCCTTCACGTTCAGGTTCTTGCCGGTGGCTGGAAAAACAATAAATCATCAGTGTAAAGTTTACTTTAGTTTTTGGAAAGGTACATCCTACAGAACACCGTGACCCTGTATATACCAGGAGGTGCACACCTCGCTACGACTGCAGAAATCTCAAAACAGTTATTTTGAGTTTACGTTCTGAGAGGCAAATTTAAACAAATGTCCGACGAGATGTGCATTTAAAACAGGTCAATATCAATCTCACCGGTATAAAAATTTGTGTGCTGCCACGATCGTCCCCGACCAACTACCCCTAGTACCAGCCCCCTTCCAATGAATGTTTACCTCCGAGAACAGAGGTTAGGTCCTCCAGGACAGGTTCGCTTAGTGTTCTAATGGCTTCCCAGCACTGTGAACCCGTTAAAACATATAGAATAATAGGAGAACCAGTCGTTGCGCACCTAACCCAAGGTTCTCGGAAGGGGATGTACCTCTATCAGGCCATAACGAAATATATATATATATAAATTACCGGCGTTATCATAGTCTTGCTAGTGACCTCAAAGAAATCTTACCGAATCTAACCTACCCTAACCTTACCTAATCTTCCTTAACCTTACCTAACCTTGCCTAACCTTACCTAACCTTTCTAACCTTACCTAACCCAAAAAAACTATAAAAAGAGATTTTTCATTACACTGTGCGAGTGTAGTTATTTTCGCGCATAGAAAAACAATGGGATCTTCAAATTCCCATGTCTTGAAAACTAACCAATTCCAACGAAAATGTCATTCATGAAAAACGCCTTAGAATGCTTTTTTTTTTACGTAAGTCTGCCAACAAAAATACTGGATTCGATTGGGGGTAACTGAAAAAAATATCTAAAAATCTAAGTAGTGTCTGATCACTTTTTACCCACCCGTAATAACGACCAGGCAGGCATTCAAATAACAAGGAAATAATTTTACTGCATCCATACTAAGCACATTCTCAGTTGCGTGCATAATAGACAACCGCCAAGGAAAAAAAAAAAGACAAGTAGCCGGTCTCGCTCAAGGTCGAAAAAAAAAAATCCGCCCAGCCACTGAACGTCTGTGGCAATTGCAGTGCTATAGTGGGTTGATGAAGCCCTAAAGCTCTTGAAAAACTGCCTGGTTTAAACCCCTGCGATGTTGACGATGATGATAATGATACCAGAAATAATATGTTAGTTATGAAATGACATCACATGATCGGGCGGTTAGAAGACTGGATTTTAATAATAAACTGAGCACTATAGAGTAGCTGCTACAAAAGGCACTATGTCTTATGTAAGGACTTCAAGGAAAAAGGGTATAAAATTAGTAAATGCGTAAAATTTACGCTCAAGCTTTTGCAATAAAAGGGGATGGGAACTATTGTTGAGGCGTCATCGATTGGCAGGCGAAATGAAATTTTCGAGGCTTGGCTTAGTTCGCTTGAATTTAGGCAGGTGCGCTGACTTCGACACGCTGAATCGAGGTTCAGGCGTTGATCTTCTTTAGTCGCTTACTCTTGCGACTTACGAAAACTCAACCTTGCTCCTAAAAAAATAGGTAGCTGTCTTAAGGTGATGGCGTTGCACTTAACACCTGCAATCTTATAGTAACAGTGACGAAGTCAACGTTCCTGCCTGAGGTTCCGGACAAGTCAAGCCTTGTAAGCTTTGCTCAACAGGACTTTGAAGAGTCAATCGACGATACCTTTCGTCTACAGGAAACTGATCATGACTAACAACGGTATGCAAGAGAAGGGGAGGAAAAAATAGAATAAATGAAGTAAAATTACAAAATGTGGCGTGGCAGAATAACAATTGAACATGGTGGCCAGTCTGCTAGGAACTAATTTTTAGCAAATTTCCTGGTATATATTGTAGTCTGTCTCAAAGCATTGCTCCCGGCGCGGTGGAACAGGTTTCTGTCCTCACTCGACTGCTTCAGCCCACATTCAAGTATTCGTTTTCCTCACTGCCCAAGCTGTCTATAGAGCATCACTCTTCAGCAGGCTGCTGATTAACTAGTATGAATAGCATTATCGAAGAATCTAGAGATTGATCGCTTGAATGATAATAAGTTGAATAACTTGCTATTATGCTCTATCTCGAGTCAATAATTTTTTCGTGAGACCTGTGATTAGCGCAGAAACTTAAAGCTCAAATGAAATAAGGCAATTTCGGTTAGCTATACTCGGGCGTAGATGTGACTCAGATTAGCCCCGACAGCATTCGATCTATCTGCATCCACCGCTGTGGGCCATGCGCTATCAATAGCAAATCAAAGGAGAAACTCTGAGATTGTATATGAATGGACCTTCGGCAAATCCGGATTGGATTGCCCTTCGGCAAATCCGGATTCAAAAAGTCACTGCTCGAATCTCTGGGGATCAGAGAAATCAAGCGTATTCAAATATAATCTGAATCCAGATTACGGTTTAAAGTTGAAAATATTATATAAGGCGTACCATTGCCTCTCATATAGGCTTCTGCTTACAAATCGGTAGGCAGTCTTAAAAATATGGCGTAAAATTGCTACAGAGTCAGCACCACACACCACAGCTTGCGCCAATGGTAAACTTTCTAATATTTCTCTTAATTTTCAGGAAATTTGTATCCTCAAACGCGTATATTTTTCCCTGAATGCCAATTGCCAACACGGTAAATTGAAGTCAAGGTTACGAATTTTTTTGCGAAGAACCTTTAACGTTTCGCTTCTTTGAATTTTTGGGACCCGGGACATGGAGAAGTTTTTACCCTTTATAACTCAGGCTGTTAGCTCACCACAAAGCCTCTTGCTCCCATAGGCAAGCCGTAAGAAAAGCTATCCATGTAGTAAGACGCACGCACAGCCTGAGTGAAATAGAGTTAAATGTTCTTACAGGCTGTTGCAATGAGCTTGGCAACAACAAGATTCTACATAGAAAGCAAATTAACTGCGTACTGTAATTTGCACTTAGTACGAAAATTAGCTGCAGGTTTGCAGCGCTTTTCGCACCGCTCAAGCATGATGGAGAGTCGATGTGCATGTGCCAGGGTTTGCCTTCAGTTGATAGCCTTTTCTCATGGTGCAACATATGCGCAATGTTTTCAGAGACAATCTAACTAGGACACAAGTAAATCAAGACTAGAACAGTTGATAACATAGGTGTGACTCCCAATTAGCACTTCTCTGGAAATGTGTGAAAAGATGAATATAGCCAGCTACTACAGCGCCTCGTTGCCCCCTCCCCCCCCCCCATCACCCGCGGTGGGGGCAAATTCAACGAAGTCATTTTTGATGGCCAGCTAATCCTAATTTCTCTTAGGGATGCTTTGTCCAACAAGGTTTGCGCTACGCCCTTACAGTCTTAGATCTAATAACAACATAAGAAAACAAGTTTAAGCCAGCCCAGGCATTGGCTCTTCAATAATAATAAAGGAAAAAATAGAACGCCTTGTGGCGTAAGACGATCTGCCGCTGTGGAGGCAAACCACCCTGGTGGAGCAAAATTCAACGCCGTCATTTTTTATCGCCAGCTAGGTATAATTTTGTCATGGGTCGCATCTAGGTCAACCCACCAAATTCCCTACAAAAAATTATGAACATTGCTCAACTTGTTCGACCACTTATTGAGGGGACAGGTAAATATAGAAATACATATGTACCTAAATCTTCAACGAAAGCATCATCACCTCTCTCACTTCGTTCGCGGGTGATAACCATTCAAGAGATCAAATACCATTGTACTACAGGTTTAACATTTTAAAGACTTGGCCACATCCTGCTAACAGGATGGTTAAATTTTAACCTAAGCAGGTCTGAAATCAAAAGACCTGGTTACACGATAGTCTTATGAAAGTCATTTTTGAGCTATTCCTGCAATTACGTTGCTGTGTCTTTTCTAACAACCGAAATCTCTTCCTTTCGCTGTGTTCTAATTCACTGCAAATATGAAGCGTATCAAAAACTTCACTAGTGGCAATAGCAACGCCAACTGACTTGGTGGCCGATATTTTAGCAAATTTTTTGATAGACACACACACACACACCTGAAATTGTGGTGATTATGTCGCTATAAAATATTCGTTCGATCAGCTGAGATAACTCCTTCTAAGAGACTGTCTTATGACATGAAGAAGGGTTCGTAAGTTCAATGAAGTTGCGCATAAGCAACAATTGAGAAACTTCAACACGAGCGTAACTGCTCATGGAGCCACGCTTATATATAAATATATATTTTTTTTCCTGCAAAGGTCGAGATCACAAGTAATTGTAGCTGTGAACACCTTGTGGATCCATATAAGCTAGCTGAAACCTGTGGAAATTCCACAGAACAAAAATATTTCTCCTCAGGGATATCTCAGACCGGTATCAACCTAATATCCCCTATCCAATACCGAAGGAGCCTGTGGAACTTCTACAAAATAAAACGAACTGTTCCTCAACTGTGATGCCCTCGGGCCCGTATCATGCATACGAAGTGGGAAAATGTTTGAAAGCAGGTAGTGAATCTTCTACCTACGACCTGCGAGCAGCAGCTTTAAATTCGAACTTGACTCCATCTGCTATTGATCCCCTCCCAGATCGTACAAACGATGCGTCAGGGAACAGTGATTTTCCCCCTACCTTATACTGATGAAAGCGTAACGGTCGTACTAATTAACTAACGGAGGAGAGGGACAAGCAGTACTATAAGACAGATAGTACTCAAGCGTTTTCGGGTTTTGACCCAAAGCTAAGACATTGTTCAAAAGCAGAGTATCGAATGCTCAGAATTACAGTTCCTGCCAACATAAAGCTAATCGGATTAAATTATTTCAATGGATGAAAGTGGGGAATGGAAGACGCCTCAATACAAGTATTACCACTTCCTTACCGTCTAGTGTGTAGTTGGCATACACGCAGCTCTCCGTGGCCACATACTGGTTTGGGACACTCTCTAGGGTGAACCATGTTCCTGCAAACTGAACACCATAATGTGAGAAACACATCATTATTTTTCTCACCAGTTCAACGAAGAATATGCCTTTCAATTCCTCAAGTTCAATTTAAATTACGACGAGATGCCTCTAAGTGGTTTTGCTTTATGAATGGAAGATTACTAGAAAGGCTCCAGCTAAGGATGCACAGTATTTTGCTATATCGCATTATAATAAATTTAAACATGCTTCAAAAGGATGCGTTACGCATTAGAGGTGGGCGCTTGTGGCCACCTGCTGTCCAGCCACAGGAGTACAAAAAGGCCGAAGATGTGTTTAGTTGCCCTCATGACGCCAAGAGGATCCCTCATTTTCTCATATTCATCCTCTGCGTTATGTTGTTGACACTGATTTGAAGGTTTAAAAAAATCCGTCCAAAACCCGAAACGCTTTGTAATACGCAGGCTATGTACGACAATTTACAGCCTAGTATGAATAGGGTAACAATACTAGTTCGCCGTAATAATAAAAAAAAACACACACAGAGACTGTCTGACCCACCAGTGCAATTTGCGGTAATAAGGCTAAACAGTACTTTACTAAACTCGAGATTGGACAAAGCATAGCATACTATTCGTTGAATACAATAGCATCTTCCACATTCTAAGCTATAAATAGGATAATAATAAAGTCCAATAATATGACAAGAAACGAAAGTACTGTAGGTACTTTCAGTTTCAAACAAGTCGTTTTCTCCTTTAGACCTTCAGTGTCTCAATTAGTCACATTTAGTAAGAATAGCACCACTGTAACATCTTTACAAGCGTGTAAACTAGGCACTATAATGAATTAAGTCTCAAGTAAAATAAAATGATATCACTAGCAATATCATAAGCCAATAGCGGCTTTTAAATTGCGCACGTGATCGTAGATCATGGAGTGCGTCGCAATCAAGGCCACCGATTGTAATGTGCAGTAGCGACGTCATGAGCCTTCAGTTAGCTTCATTTATTTATAAAACGACTTCATTTGTCTTTACTCTGAACAACGCTTGACTCAAAATTTGGCTTCATATAGGTGTTGTTATATCGAAAATTTCTTTACAATTATTTTTCAAGTGAGCTGTGCATCTTGGAAATAATTCAAATTAGGGAAGGCCTACTATTATTATTATTATTATTAAAACTTCACGCTTGAGCTCCCACGGACAGGTAATACAACCTAAATGAAGCATTTGCAACACCGGGAAGCCCAAAACGCTGCTAAAGGAAATCCAGCAAAAAATCATTAACAGCCGACTTAAAAGCCTGCAGGCCAACACGACCAAAAGCCGATGCAGGCAACAAATTCCAAACTTTAGCCGACCAGGGCACGGGTTCACTAGCTCATTCATTCCTCCGAATGGGTCACTGTGCCGTGGAAACATAAGGAAAAAGCACTATTTTCTGAGTTTCATTTCAGTCCAAATTTAAGGAAATACATATCAGTAATATCTTAATAACTTTTTGTGACGCATATCAAGTTGTGTTGATAACGACGCTTCCAAAAAAATTAGCACGAATGGATGAATGAATGCGTTGAAAGGACTTATCTGTAGCCAGGCCTTGATACGAAACATGCACTTACTTTGCTGAGGTCGATATCGGCTTGAGGTTTGACATCGGAGCAATAACCGAAGCTGAGGAAGTCAGGAATAAGCTGGCCGTAGGCTACAGACACTAGCTGTAGCAACACGAAGCTGGTCACTGTTGCTGCTGATGCCCTCGGTGCCATTGTCACTCCTGAGTCTGGCGGCAGATACGAATATGTGCATAACTCATTAAGCCATAATTTTCCTGAGACATGTATTAGGTATATTCGAAATGAGGCTGTGATTCGAAATATTGGTTCAGGTGAAGTTGAGCGCATAGATACACTACTCTGTATCGTGTGAACACCTGACTCAGAGAGGTGCATATAAATAACAGCTTCTTGGCTCTTATGCAAAATTAATGGCAGGTAGAAATTAATCTAGTTTTGTTGTAGGCGGGGCACCTCACACAGAAATGTTTAGGATATAACCGATGTGAAATTAGTGCTTTCACCATTTTTTATATATATAGAAAACTCAACCTGGTGCTACAGCGAGCTTATTGCACTCCATCTAGTTTGAATTACGAGAGCAAACTCTTCGTAGGAGCAAATGTGAAGTTTTTGCTGTCATTTTCCAACAAGAGAACACATGCACTAGTTGACGTATCAATGCCAAGCGAATACAGAAATACACGGAAAAGATTGTGTCCGCATGTGTGTTAGAAGGCTAGGGAAACACATGAAAGCTAATCGGCCGCCAGTTCTGAACTCTACAAAGATCATAAAATAAAAAGTCACTTTCTAGTAGACAAAATAAAATATTGTCCAAGACGTCCTTTACGACGTACATGGGTTCAAATGGATTGGGAAACGTTAGTCCACGGGTGGAAAAAATTATTGTTCCGAAACTAGCACGCCTGCCGGTAGTGCTCTGAGGAATTATTGTTCTGGGAATTATTGTTCCGAAACTAGCACGCCTGCCAGTAGTGCACTGAGGAAAACCCGCGCAAGAGCTGGCGTGTTCCAGTACAGTTTTGCACTCGAGGAGGTCGGACAGATCTATTATTTATAACTGCTAGACTGCAGTGTACTGCAGTTCTTTGGTCAGGCCAATGCAAGTTTTTCTTGACGGTGCTCAGGAAGGGCGTGCTGGTACAGCACAGGAAGGTGTGCTGGTGCAGCACCGAAGGGCGTGCTGATACAGCACTGTCTGGTGCAAGGGCAGCACTTTACGCAGTGTAGACGGTGCAGTGACCGTTGCGGTCATAGCCACAAATTGGTCCAGCGTAACAAGTTGCGCAACCTCCGCAAGATGACGCTCCATCGGCGCAATGACGCAGCTTTTAGTATCACTTTTTACCACTGAGGTTTAACATTACAGCAGACATTGCAGTGAAAGGGAAGTGATGAAGTGTATATGTCGTGCGCAATCGCACAGCGCAAACGATTGATCGTTCAAACGCCTAACCTAACGTAGCCTAACCTAACCCAACCTAACCAAACCTAACCCAACCTAACCTAACTAATCTAACCTAACCCCATCTCACCATTGACTAAAATTGACGGTGCCCGAAATTTTAAAATGAAAAAAAAACAGGCCTTGCCTCCCCTAACCTACCCGATATACTCAGAAATAGGGGGAA
>LQNS02278097.1:28068371-28092052 GCA_001587735.2 Parhyale hawaiensis | reverse complement strand
CGATCGCGCAAATCCATCAAACGCGCGCAACATATACAAATGTGAAGGTGTGTGCAGTGATGTCGATACTGAGAGGAGCGGGTCACGCCTGGGTGATTGCCACCGCTATCAGCTTTCAGAAGAAAGATTTCCTTCACAATCGGCACTGAACATCAATTTTCGTAGGATTAACACCCATTTGCCCTATTCGCACCAGGCTGCGTTAATTCCCTACAAGGGCTCTTTGTCCCTTTAGGGGAAATTGGCTTTGTTGCGGTAGCTGAATTTTGTACAGATGGGGTTAACAGTGGAGCTCCTACTCCTAGAGAGGGTTACGATATCGTTTACGCTAAAGGGTGCGGAATATTGCATCATTATTAATAGCAAACCGTGAATTTTATATCTGCATGAAATTGCGAAACTTATCTTGTACTGTAGTTCGTAAAACGCGTTAACTAGCTAAGAGGTATACTTAGAACTCAAGATTAGGGTAATAGATAAAATAGCAGAGTAACAAAAACATGTTTCATGATAATAATTTTACAGTACAAAAAATAATTGTTACATAGTATAGTAGCTATGAATATGTATTTGAATTACGAAGGATGAATAAATAAAACTAAGCCTCCAGATACTAGATTTCCTTATCGATTGTCTAGTAAGACGCAGGTTCTTTCATTTCTCTAAATTGACAAAATAAAGGCGCCGTGCTACAACCTGAATACTTGGTATTTAGGTACATGAACATTGTAGGCTTTTATTCGTTTAACTCCCAGATATCTGCATAACCTTCGGTACTTTTCATCAGTCAATCGTACGTGGTTCACCGCATAAAACTTAAGTAGAAGACTGCAGCTGAATTTATCGCTGGAAAGTAGAATTGTGGTGGCTGAAAACTCAGAGTTTCGCTTGATGAACTTGTTTCTCCAGTCTACGTGATGCCAAAAGTGAGAGTGAAAACACGAGTGACGTCCTCCACCGTGACGGCGTCATGCGGCTGGGAGGAGTAGACGCTATGCGCAGAAAGTTACGAGGATTGAACTGAGTCGGTTAGAAGTATTGGATGGTATAGAAATGCTTATTAAGCTGAAAATTAAGTTTTAATTTCAAGTAGTGACATGAGTTAATAAGCAGTGACGGATTTATATTAATGTTTCAGAAGTTAAATTTACTTTGCGGCCTTTCGAAATGACATGAGCCGGTAACTACTATTGCGTAAATATTATTTATTTAATTATTTAACATGCATATCTCCAGAGGCGGGAGGTGTTCTTGGATTATTATATTACAGCTTACATTAAAAAAAATTGTGTGTACATTAATTTGTTAGAAATATTACAGCTATATATTCACAACCTAATCTACATGGCTTAGTGCCATCACATATTAATGCTTGACAAGCTGAAGGCGAAGGACTTGACAATCTTGGGGATCTCCACTAAAGTTTATGATTTTCTAGAACTGTGATGAGAGGTTGTCTTAGAGACTTAGACAACCAGGCGATCAGCATTATATTGGAAAACTTTCTAAAAGTGACGTAGAATATTCCCCCCCCCCCATCATCCGCGAGCTTACTCAGATGGTGTTCGCAGTTTAATTTTTTTTTTTGGCTTTTTGAAAATGAAGAGCGGAGGGGCGACAGGAGTGGAAGAATACATGGTTTCTCTTGTTTACGACGAGAAAAGTGTAATTTCAAAAGCAGCACACCCTCCTAAGGATAAGGAAGACCTTAGTATGAAATCTAGATATATATAAACTCCTTTGTTATATTTTTCGTGATGTGATGGGAAAACTAAACAAGTATAGCAGAAAATTGAAAAAAAACTTGTCCCTTCATTGGTTGAGTAGTTAGGAATGCTACTTGTTGTGACGAGGTTGGGCGTTCTACTCCATTCCATGGGGAAGGAAGTTTTACAGTTCAACATTGTAGTATCAACTTTTCTGCCATTCGCATTCCACTAGGAGAAGGGAGCACCTGCCTATCCAAAAGTGGAAAAGCCTGGGAGGAGCGCATTTGCCAAGCTTAGAGCCTTCCATCTATGACACGGAAAATCTATTGTCGACTGCAGCCGTATGTATACTCACTTGGTCCCCAAAGAAGACTAAACAGCAGCACAAAGTACAAAACCAGTGCATGTAGGTATGATAGTTGGGGTGTGGATCAAAGCGCTTATGTTGTATACGGTAATACGTTAAACCAGTAAAGAGAAAATTTTTAGTTTTGATTGCAGTTGCGCTCGAACTAACGACGTCTTGCGTAAGTTCCGTTCATAGTCAGCTGTGAACTTACTTCTCGACCGCTAACATCTCTTGCTGAGCAAATAGTATAAGCTCACCCATGAACTTTGTTAACAACAGTATCAACAGTATTCGTACCACCCAATAAAACCGCATCACAATGTTCAACGACCTGATTACGTTCAATGTCCAGGGTCAAGTGTTGGCATCTTGATGAGAAATTTTAAGTTAAGGCACCAAGGTGAGCACATATATGGTGAGGGCACACCATCCTGCAGCCCTCCGTCCAACCACTGCAGGTAGGTAGCTACTTTCTCTTTCGCTGGGGCAGGCAAGTCAGTAGCTAACTGCACCGCATACGCGACCCTGGCGCCACTTGGTTCCAATAAATAACTGATTATTCTGGGTTGTATAAGAAGTTGCATAAAGGACACTGGCACCACTTGGTTGGTATTAAAATAACTGAGTATAATGGGTTGCAAAACAACTTATGCTAACACGATCTGGACGCCACATGGTTCTAATAAAAACTGCATTGTTTTGGTTGTAAAACAAATTGTAAAATCGACTCTGGTATGACTTCGTTCCAAAAATAACCGATTGTTTTGTGTTGTACACAACAAAGTTGCATTTCGCTGCCAACAATGCCACAGTGTTGTCTTTTTCGCTGTAAATCGCGTTATTGCAGGTCAATATTTTGTTAATTGCTGAGGCAATATAAATCTCAGACACGCAAAAGTTAGTGCCCCGAAAAAAGAAAACACGTCCAGGTCCGTACACTAACTAAATTTCGTGGGAATTTATGCAATATGTTAAAAGTTTTGATTTGTTCTGGAGTTTCAATTTCTTTTACCTGTCAATCTCTCAATTGCAGGTCGCTGAAAGTGTTCGTTCTGGGAATATATAAATAAAACAGAATTTTAATAATTATAATTGTAATTCATTCAAGCAATGAACCCCTCAGAAAGAGTATAAACAACACAACAAATGAATTTAACGGGCATGCGTTAGAGAAGTTCTTTATTTGTCGCCATATCGTACATTTTTTCTAATTTACGCCAAGCAGTCTTTTGTTTACCGAGAAAGCAATCAGTGAACTGTACTCAATTCGAACAATGAACCCCTCAGAAATAATATGAACAAACATAACGAATAAATTCAAAAGTTATACATTAGAGAAGTAGCTATATTATTTGCCGACATAACTTCCATTTTTTGAAATTATATTAAACAGTCTTTTGTCTACTGAGGAAGTCAGTCTGTGAACTTGATATGATAATCTGGTACCAGCAACATCAGTAATTTTCAGTTAAAGGATGTCTTTCGATGTAAATATCTAAATTGGACTCCACCTTCATAACTCCCCTCCCCCTTTACTAAAATTGACCTCCAAGTCACCAGGGAAGCAAGGTAGCGAAGTCATGAGACGCTTTCCTCGGATGCCCAATGAGATTCCAAGGAATGGAATGGCAGCCTTCCCTGAATAGGATGGAGCATTGTCGTGCATAAAAATCACTTGACGGTGTCATGACATGGTAGGTCATCATCATGCTATGGTGGCAGTTGCTCATTTAAAATGCTATGTAAGCTTTATTCGTAAGTTTGACAGTCTCTGGCATGCGGAAAGGCCTGATAAGCTTGTCATCTACGACAGCGACCCAAAACATAACACCACCACCTCCTTGTTGGCTTCGTAATCGATGAGGCACAGGGTCTCCAAGCGAACTCTATACTTTGGCCCATCCAACTAGGCCATTAAAAGTAGCTCAAGCCTCATCCATAAAGAGAGCGATTTAGAAGTTTGTTATAAAGTATTTTCGTGCCTAAGCATGCGTTTTTCCTAGTGGATTTTGTTCAACGGAGGGCTGGCGACAGGCTTAACGTTCCTCGCCAATTTGTTGAAAACATTGCATCGGGTTTGTCTGGACAAAGAAGAGATGCCAGGTTTCTCAATTATGTCGGTGTTAGTGCAGCTTGGATGCTTGCTGATTTGTCTGCGTATTTTTCGAATATCATGAAGTCAAAGGGCTCTTCTTGTGGTCTTACCTTTCTTTGGCTTGGTGTCGGGGTTGCTTCCGTATGAAGACAAAGTTCTTCGACCACTCGCTAGTTCCTTAACTGAATCTATGAGAACAAACCGTTTATAAGTCGTGTAACAATCCGCTCTATTTCGGTAGCCGTCAAGCGTCTTTTTCTACCTACAACAAAGCGCTTTGCAGTTAAAATTGGTGAACAACATGGAAATTAATGACTTTTAAAATATTGGATTAATTCAAGCGACATTTGGTTACTTTACGTACCTAGCTGTTGTTTTTCAGGGCATCAGTTTTCAGGTACGTGACATTTATATTATTTCAGAATTTGACAAAATCTGTACCTGTAATAAAGCGATTTACAGTTTAGTTTTAAACTGCTACAACAGTTTAACTGCTCAAAAAGTACTTTCGATTTTTGTTGTTTTTTTAACAGTCTATCTGAGCAAAGTACTACCGAATCATATCATTTATGTAAAACAGTTTACTTTCCAGAGTAGTGCCGAGCGTTTTCGTTTTCTGATACTGTCGAGCCTCGTCGTCTAATTCTATTACAACTGAACGATACCCAGAGTACCACCGTTTTCTACAGACAGTCGCTTTCGTACATCCCTCGATCAACAAGCGAAGCTGTCCTTGTATTCTCAATTACAAGTGGAGCAGAACTTGACATTGATTCTGTTATCTGCAACTTATATAGAGCGAGTTCCCTTAGCGTGTTTCCGCGCTGTTCAGCACAGTCAGACGTCTGGAAAACATTGCAAGGTTATGCTGTAATTACAGGCGTTCTTCATCTAGGCGCCATGTACTTAAGTAGGGAGCAGAGCTGGTTTTTGAAGCACCTTTGACTGAACTCACTAAATCTTACGGGCTCTGAATTTTCAAGGATAGAAGACAAGACAAAATGGAATGATTTTATATATCACAAGGCCGCACGGAAAGGCAGAAGTTATACCTCCGACGAGAATACAGCTCTCAACTTTATTTCAAACATCAGTTCACATCGGAATAGCACTATTGTGCTATTGAACTAGCACTATTGCTCTGCAGGACTAGCGTTATTGCACTACAGGATTAGCACTATTGTAGTACAGAGCTAGCACTGTTATACTATAACACTTTCAGTATTTCACTAGCACTATTGCACTAGAGGACTAGCACTATTGCACTACAGGACTAACACTATTGTACTGTAGGACTAGCCATACTGTACAATTTGAAGCATTATCAAACGGTCGTATTTCGGTAAAGGGTTAACCAAACACCTGCTTTATATCACTCCTGAGTGCTGTCGATCCACCTCGCCGCTTTATGGCGTAATTCGTACATTCTAATCCCAAGTTAGATTTAGTTTATTTAGTTTGATTCAAAATGAAAGCACCTCAAGTAGAGTAAACTGAACACGACTCAGGTTATAGTGTAAGTTTCTATCTCTAAGTTGCTTAACTTTTACTGAACTACTAATAATACTTTCGTAACAATTAGCAGGAACTTGCCTATGTTTCTTTGATGTTGAGTTTCACTTCCTTCTAGAATATACCACAAAAATGAAGAGCCATTACCCATTTATAGATTTCATGAAGTCATAAAATATAATTCCCTTTAGCTATAAGACGCCAGTTGCTACATTACTCCAGAACTGCCTATGATGTTGTTTATTCACAAAGTGCCTCTTACTTCTGGAAAACAAACCAATGACAAGCAACTTCCTAACTACGTACAGTCATACAATATAACTCCTTACAACCAAAATGCAAGCTACTGCGTAACTCTAAAACGTATTTGAAAATGAGGCTGCGCATGCATGTATATCAACAGGGGATGTGACCCTTCTGCACAACCGCAACGTGATTATAGCGACACGTTGCAATATCTTGTACTTGACTTCTCGTCCAGCGTCACCAATGACTATCACAGATGCGTTCACGTTGCAATATCTGGTACTTGACTTCTCGTCCTTCTGGAGTTGCTTGTTCTCGTCGTCCATCATCGCCAGTGACTATCACAGATGCGTTGCAGTGCTTGACGACTTTTCACATATACTGATGTAACGTAACCGTGTCGACATGTGTCACGGTCAAACTGATGCAACATGTGACAGAGCGATACTGAATGTCTGTGTGCTGCGTCACGGTAGGCTGCCCTGCAAATAACGCTGCCTTATGTTCGGGGACTCTTTGTGAAACCGTCGGACTTCCCGAGTTGGGGCAGGATCTTATCAAACCAGTTTTTTCTCTACTGCCAGAAAAAAAATTTAGCATGTCTGATCTGCGTTGCATGTCGTAAATTAGTTGTAGTCTTGATGCAAAATGGCAAAGGCCACGATAAAACTTGTACTGGACGAGAACCTATAGTAGATAGGCGGCAGTAGAAGAACCGATGGGCCCATTCCCAAAGAGACACCGGAACTTACTCCCCGGCCCTCTATGAGCTATTGGCATTATTTTAGTAGGATATAGAGGACTGGAGAAAAGAAAAAAAGGGGGAAAAATACCTGCCAAAGAGACGATCATGAATGCACGCAAGGCGTCGCAAGCACGATCAAGAGCCGCTGATATGCGAAGCTTGGAGATGTCAAACTTCGTAGTTAGAGCGGGAGAGAGAAGAAGACGGATTAAGGTGGCCTCGGAAGCCTTGGTCGTTAAGAGTTTGCGACTCCTGGAGGAGTTCTTAGCTGTGGAGGATGTCTCTCCCAATGTATGTCAAGACGATTTTTAAACGCGTAAAACTGACTCCGCACTAACAACATCGGAAGGGAGTCTATTCCAAATGCTGACTATGAAATACAGAAAGAACTGCGGACTTCAAGTCGTTCTTCGACCTTTATGCTTGAGTTTTTGACCGTTGGTTTGCAAGCGATCATCGAGGTCTCTTTCAAAGAGTCCCGTTGAAGGGACGTCGTTAAAGCCATTCAAATACTTGAATGATTCTATTAGTTGCTCCGTGAGTCGTCTTTGCTCGAGAGAGACAGACCCGGTTCCTTTAGGCGACATTCATACGGCTTGTTTCGCAGCTGAGCTATAAATTTCGTTGCTCTGCATTGGACTCTTTCCAAGTTATCAATATCTTTGCACAGATGTGGTGACCAGAATTGAACAGCAAATTCTAAGTGTGTCCGCACTAATGGCTTGTACTAGGGAACGATGATGTCCTTGGACTTGTATTCAAAATTTCTAGTGATGAATCCGAGTACTCTGCTTGCCATTTTCACACTCTTGTCAACTTGCTGACTGCGTTGTAGTTGGTTTGTAATAGTGATTCCCAAGTCACGTTGTTGGGTGACAGCAGCCAATACCGTGCCGTCAATTTCAATGGGGTTGAAGGGTTTATCAGCCCTATGTGCATTACTGAGCATTTGTTGACATTAAGGTTCATCTGCCACGTTGTGCTCCATTCCATGAGGTGGTCAAGGCCTCGTTGGAGCTCGGCTTTTTTTTGTGGCAGGATGACATAGTTTTGTATCATCCACAAATTTACTAATTTTACTACGGATGTTATCATAAATTGCTTACTTTGTTCCGATAGACAGAGCTAGCGGCTATGCTAACTTCGGGATGAGGAAAAGCTCATGAAGGTACGACAATTGGCCTATTCCATGAAAGCTTTGCGTTTTTCACACGTTACACACTAGCAGTTATGCGTCTTAAGGCGGATTTGCAGGATAGTCTTTGGTTTTGCGCACGCAGTACCAAGTGTTAGCGTTGTCTTGTTCCCATGTAAGCAGCCCAGTATATGTCATTCCTAAACGCTTGTCAGACGTACGCACTGTCCACTTAAATTTAAATTTATCAAGCAACTTTTGTTGGCAATTGGGTAACATCATGAAAACTGTTACAGTAAGGACTTTGCTTCTAAATCAATAAATCAGCATCCAACACGACGGGTGACGAAAGGGAATTTAAAAGAAATGCAATTTCAAGTAATCTTGAAGTGTTTATGCAATTGATACTTCCTAGGATAGAATACTGCTTACCTCTTAGATGTTAAGCGAACGAAAAGTCCTAAAACTTCCCGAGGTTATGCAGAGATAGTTTACTGCTAACAGTCGAGGCATGCAAGAATTAAACTATTGCAAACGATTTACCCAACTTGAGTAACACGCGATCCAAAGGAGATTCGAGCGTTTTAAAATTATACATGATATTAATATTTTAGAAAGAATTACTGAAAATGTAAATGAGTTGATTGTAACCTGCAGCTACTTGGCATGTACTCGTCGCACTTACGAAGTAGTACAAGACATGATCTGAAATTGCGGCAACGGAATTGCCATGATATACTCTAATAACTTTATTGTTCGGTGAGCGAGGCTAATCAGCTACATGTTCCATCATATTCGAAAGCTTCGAAGGTCACAAACTTAATAAGCTCGTATTAACTAAAAGTGTCAGACAAACCAGCCGTTAGTGGTTATGTGCTATGTGGAGATAACTCTCTGTTGGTTCTTCCGCTGGTCGCAATATGTAGTATTACCAATGCATAAGATGCGCGCAGTGCATAACACCACTTGGAGTTCGTCCGAGGAACCTCAGAGGCATCATCATATCAACTGGCTCTTAGCCTCTGCCACTAGTCAAGTATTGGGTATCGCTTTAAGTTTGTAGCTATTTTAGAAATTAGAAAGCACAGAGCATGAACTCTACTTTAACGAGATCAACTTCTACAAGAGCATTTTGGTGGCAGCATACTGTTATAAGTACAATCCATTTCGCATAATATGACCTCTTGCACAGGTCTCAAAACCAACGCTTTCACTGTCAAGTAACGATTGATGGGAAATTGGGAGTATGACCGACACTTGGGACAACATGACCTGTCCAAACGCGGCCGTATTTAGCGTATATTACCATAACGGTCATCTGCGCTGCAGGGTGTCGCACACAGGAGTATCGACACATCTCGGGTATCGTGCAAATGAGCAGTTGGCATAATTGCTTTAAGGGAAACAAGGCTGCGGTTCTGCTAACAATGCAAGCTCATTTAAGAGAGCTGGGCACTTGCGGCCATCCGAGGACCTTTGCGGCCACTCGAGGCCCTTTGCAGCCTCGTTACAAGTGTACAAATGGGCCGCAGGCCGAAGCTCTTAGGCCTTTTCTATTATTCTAGTAGTTATGGTTCAATTAACCGCGGATACTGATCTTTACAACTAAACGATGTTGCTGGAATGTCGCTACGTATTACCATGACGTATCTGCCATGGAGGCAAACTTCAGTTTTAAATGCAAAGCATCGCCTTAAGTACATTTGGATTGAAACGAATGCTAGTATATTTTAACGTATGGTACCAATTTTGTATTCAGCAGTGCTATTGTTCGTATGGCAGAAAAAAAAAAACAGTATGCGTGAAGCAGACCGGGCGGCCAAGCATTAAAAGAAATGATTGCTTCAGTTTGCAAAGTCTTGCAACCTACGATGCTAAAGTTGTTGCGGTGCCGATATACATTTGAGCTTCTTGAGAGTAGGTATGCGTTCGGTTAGAATAAATTGGGTTGGTTAAAAATGGATTAGACTAGGTGTCTCACTTATTATAATTTATAGGTACTTGTATAGCAGTGTCTGAGTCTCAGGTGGGTCACATTATGACCCACATATGATAGCGGCACCATCGTTTCTGTAGGTCTGACATTAGCAAACGATTTTCATAAACAAACTCGTCCAGCGAGGCACTGAAAGGTTCTTTAATTATAGGCGCATCAGTGTTACTTTCCCTAGCGAAATGACACGCTATACGTTAGGTGTTTGATTCGTGTTGTGTATGCGGCGAATTGAATGCGTTGAAGTGATGAATGTGACAAGGAGCAGCAGGCAGGCAGTGGAAGCAGGCACCTTCATTTATAAAGTGAAGAAAGTTACAAGCTTACTTATAACAGCGGGCAGGGAACATATATAGGTATCTCTAGTGCTATAAGGGATAAATGTTACAAAGTACAGCAGTTAGAAAAGCAGATTTTTTCAGGGATAAAGTGATCAAAGTTACGAGCAAACGTATACATAGGCAGCGAACGTTTGCTTGCTCAACAAACAACAACATGCAATATCAAGGTATATAAAAGGTATATAAGAGAGCTAAATATAAGCGTCTCTCTAGACAGGTATTGCGCATCCGGGAGACATATGCAACCCGTCTCGCGTACCTGTCGAGCCACAAGTTTCTTTTCTATTTTTTTAGCACCCGATAAGCCCGAATGCATCATGATTAGTCAGTTATGAAGAACTTAAATCTACTTTTTTTTAAATGGCAGGCAGTGGCTATAGAGCGGACTGAGACCAAGACAGCGTCTCCTTTGTGGCAGTGGGCCACTTGGTCCGCCTGTTAATTGTTCCGTATCTAATCTAATCTTGCGAATATAGCAAAAGCGCCTACTACTAGAAATGACGATCATTCTAAACTAGTATAACGCTTCAACGAACATCGCAATTATCTATGCTTTTCTGAATTAAATGATACGCTACAGGGACACAAAATACAGTTACTACTGGACAAGTGATGTTAAAGGCTTATGCACACAACTGATATATGTTCGATAAGAATGTGACGGGAAGAAATTGTAGGAACGCCAAGCTTGCCGAAACATTTCAATTCACACGCAGCGTACATGTGTGAGAAAAGTTCCTTGCAATCGTAATGTCTTACGGTAAAATCATTAACAAGGCGCACACAAAGTAAATAGTAATGATATGATTAATAATCTCAAAACATTTAAGGCGGTTTACTAGCCTGGTTTTTCTTCTGCATTAGGCTTCCATAATATTCAACATCCAAACGTGCTGCTGCGGTTTTGTAAATACATCTGTACGTTTACCGAACGAGGTGTTAAAATGTTAACCGTTAAGAGATATTTGACTTCACAGGTGTCATTAGTAAGATCTCGGATGCATTTTTTTATTAGGAACGAATTAGAAATTAGAAAGCGGTGTACTTTATTGTTTAAACAGGCATTTGCAAGCTTAACAATACTAATCATGCTTTGAATACAGCGCTCTGTTGTGCACGTGACCACGCTCTGATGCTAACGCTTTTTTTTGCTAGCCATTCACTCTCATTCTAACTACGAGATAAATCCATTTAACACCACACTTCACTTATGGGATCACAGCTATTTAAAGTAAGGACTATAAGGAAGCACCAATTCGTTACATATGGCAGTAGTAATATGATAACAGGAGAAAACTGGATTGAAAGTTGCCTTGAACTGCTCAAGCTCGATGGACGAAGATAAATGGCCCAGATCCATCCCGCACAATCCGCTTTTTAGACATCTAATCTCCAAAGTCTGAGCCATTTCTCAGCCATTTGCAACTCCTGGACGTTTTTGGCTTTCGCATGCAATAGCCTATTTAGTCTATATATACTGACTTCAGTGCGGCCATTATCCAAGCAGATTTACTTCAATAGGCAGTATTTGCATCGCTCAGATGCCGTATCATTGTCATGACGATTATTCAAGAAGAAAATTGCAAACAAGTACTATCTGAAATGGAGAGGAAGCAAGATATTTTATGATAGAAATTTTGATTTACAAATTTCAACTGAATGTACGCTCACAGAAATGCGAATTCCTAGAAAAAGTATTCTTGAGGCGTTATGAAGGCAATGTTTACATTGATAACTGTTGCCTGTGCCAGAGATCAGTAGATAGTAACTATTCATCATATTACCTAGCGCTCATTGAAACACTGGGTACTGTTTAGAGTGATACAAAAAGAGTGCGATTAAAAACAGCAAATGTTTTATTTCATGATGGAAAATAGCGTAATATTTTACCCTAAAATTTGCTCTGAGTGGGCGATGTCGCTTATAACTATGCTAAGAATAAGAAATCGCTACAATACTTATGACCATACAATACTTATGACCATTTTACAGTATAAGTAGTGATTTGTCTGATGCACGGAATCGTTTCCAATCTACAACTACATCGGTAGCTTTTTCGGTACCTAGTACCAGTGCTACATCGATACCTATAGAGCTTTGGACCTACTTGTCCATGGTACACCGAACACTTGATGTGAGTTCATTTACAAAATACAGTGGGCCCCAGAGTTTCGTGCTATTTCTTTCGCATATTAGGGTATATATTACAAAAAACTAATGAAGTTTTGGCAATTATGGAAAGTGGTGCAACAACTTAGATATCTTACATAAGATATGTACGTAAAACAATCACCGCCTCCTGCGCAACAAAGCAACTAGAATCAGCTAAGCGGTCATGCGTACATATGACATGTACCTTTGGCTCCATAGTAAAGGTAAAGTCAACATAGACCCCACCCTCACCTGGGAAACGCACATGCATTGGTTTGTGCTGCGGGTATAGGTCCGCTGGCCCCAGATGAGTAAGTGTAGTTGCAGTCGACCTCGGGTCACCAAGAACTATGGCGCAAATTTGACGGAAGGAACAAATGACCCGAGACCCCCCACCCCCTTATCTCTGAAGAAGGCAGTTCCGCCGCGGCGCCGTGCATGCACACACACACACACACACACAACGGCCACTGTGGTGTGCTGTGCAGCTTGAAAAAAATGCATTTTTGACATCCCCTGTCGTTGGACAGAACGTGCTGGATTTGCGACAAGACTTTCCTCAGTGATTCTTCATTTCCTAGAGGCTTCCTTCATATGCCACACCAGCTCTAGAACCGCTCCAGGGCTTCAGTATCGGTGCTGGTGTCTCTTTCTTTGAGTACCTCAGACGCTGCTTCATTAGAATGCATGGCACGATGTCCAGAGGCGTATATGGTAATCTTTCAACCAGTATATATTCAGGATAGCAATATTTTTCTAAAGCAGAGAGCTTACACAAGCGAAGGAGCTCAGGACATTCTAGCTATTTAGGGGATTTCTTGCTGCTAGATTTATTTCATTTTTTGTAGCCTGCCTCCACGCTAATGTTAGTTATGGCACTGCTTTTTTTTTCGCAAAAATCCTCTTAGTGTTTTCATCTTGAGACTATGCATAAATATTAAAAAATAAATCCTAATGGGAATATGTTAGATAAATAGCCGATATCTATAGAAAAGAGCGTTGGATAATATCGGTTACTTGCTTAAAAATTTTCAATTGGCTGTAACTGGCACCGAAGCCTTCAAGTTGCCCAGAATAAAGACCTCATTGAAATGAAGCTGTCATGAACGGCTGCTTCAGCAGTTAAAATACAACATGACACATTCAGTGGAGGTTTTGTATGTCTTATCTACACGAAAAAAAGTGTTCTCCCAGACTTAACACGCCTTCTCGTGCAATGGCAGGAAATACCTGCTTTGGTGTGCTATTCCAACATGAAGAAAACTTCCCTTATTTCATTTGAAGCAAGCAAGAGCGTGCTGGTTTGTGGACAGCATTTCCTTTAGGGTACACGCTAAGGTGCTGCGATCGTAAAAAGCGCTATAGAAACTGCCGCTGCCGGAAAATGAGGATATTTTAATTTTAAATGGAAATGACCTGTAGTCTGAAGTGTGGACTCTCCGATGGCGAAGAAATTAAATTGTATTCACGTCTGTTGTCAATTAAACCTTTCGATAGACGAGAAGTGAATTCATAATTTCATTTTTATTGTTATCCAAGGTTTTCAATGGACTAAAATAGGCTTCATTTGCACATTTTTGGATATTGAAGATCATAATAACATTTAGTGAAATTCCAAGTCTCTAGTCCAGTAGTTCAAGGACATACTCATGTTCTTATTGATGAAAATATTTGACAATAATTGACTTTAGCTGCATGTAAGAATTCCCGGACAAAAGTTTCTTGCCTTGAAAACGACTTTCGCAAAGATTGTCGATAGCTTGGCCAAAAAAATAATAATATCCAGAAGACGTCTTACTGAGAAAAAACCTAATAAATCATGTTCTTATGTATTGAAATTCGAAGTCTTTTACGGCTTAAAAGTTAGTTCGTGGTCACATTTAATCCTTAATTTACAGTCGATGATGGCGAGGGAGCTCAGAAATGCCGCATAGAGATGCCTGTGACCAACTCATTGCTGGATATTCTAAAGACTCAGGAACGGATCCTATACAGCAGCGAAAAGCATTACGAGATACTAGTATGTTTTTGATTATGTAAATGCATAAGAAGATTGAAGTAAACTTCTTAACTGAATTAAAATTATACAATACAAACTGAGCGAACTGGATGACCTCCTCCTCCATATGGATACGCGGGAGTACCACTCTTGTTTTCGGACGTCAGAGCAATAACGCTATTTGTACCTATCAGGCTGTGTTATTTCCAGCAAGTGTGCTTTGGTGCTATTGTATTGCTTAGGGATGTGAAGGTCTTTGTAGCGAGAGTGCGTGCACCACCTTAGTAATCCAAACAGCACTGACATAATGGCAATAGCCCATAGAGGGCACGTCTCGTCAGGTCTCTAGGAATGGGCCTGTAGGTCGGTCCGTCTACTGCCCCCTACCTATTCTAAGCTAATAATTACGTTACGAAAAAAAGATTGCACGGTGCATGTCTAGATATCAGGGACATTTCGACTATCTAGCGGCTTGTGATTAAGGTTGCGGTCATACTTAACGGCACCCAAAATCACGTTCGTTCTGACATAGGGAAATGAAAGTTCTTCTTTAATAACCAAAACCCTAGTTTGCGATTTCAGTCAAGGTCTCAGTTACTCTTAGCGGCACCCAATATTACGTCGTACACAGGGAAACTATGTAAGATTAAACCATAATGGCCGAAACATCAATTTGCGATCAGCTGTTTACGTTCTAAATGTCAGAAGATCGCGTGCAGCAGCTGAGCATTGGCGTGCACGACGGCAGCCTCTCCACCAGCCTTCAAAGGCATAGTAATGGTATGTTCATGTTCAGGTGAATAGTCACGTGTAAAGACCAGCGCACGGCACACGCCATGCAACACTCAAGATCAGTGTCATGAGCGAACTATTTAGATGTTTCAACAAGCTACGCCGTGCCCAACAGACTTAACTTGTCCGAAACTCCAGGCAGGAAAATATGTTGGTTTCGCCACTTTGAATCTTGTTGCAAGTTATTATTATAATTATTATTAAAATACGTCAGACTGGCTACGTGAGAACGGAGGAAAACTCCATAATGCTGTCAACCCCCACGCAACCAGCCCAGCAAGCGTAAAAAGAAACAGAGAGACTTAAAGATCACAGAATCACTCTGTTTATCAACTGTTTAAAGCTGCCAGTGCCAACAAATGCAGAGCCATCAAGATTCTACCAAATATCTACACAGGATGGAACAAATAAACGGGAATACTGGATTGTACGACTGAATTGATAAAAGTAATTTGAGTACCGTACGCTTGAAACAGCTGGAAATTACATTTTACGAAGCAAGATCGCTGTTTTGGTTCTTTCATGATCAATCAGCTAAGGGCAACGCCTGATACCCGACTCGACAAACCGAAGCTAGCTTACTTGTCTGTAGTCCAGACAAGTTACATCTCGAAGGCTGAATTTCTCCACCAAGTCAGTGGCGCCTTTGTGGGTGTTCGAGCGGTCGTCAATTTTATTACTTTGTCGCTTCGCCACTTTGAATAGTTTTACTCCGCAGGTGTTCAAAGCAATCTGATTATGTTGAGCCGGCTGAAAACTCTATCTTGCGGAGCAAATTTAATATTTCTGAAAGCTCATGGGCAATCCTTCAAGGATTAACGCCTGAAGTTCGATTCAACGTTTCCAAGGCAGAGCACCTGCGAGACGATCCAGATAAGTTAAGCTTAAAAGTCTTAATGAAACGGAGAGAAGGTCTCGAAATGATCACACCTACTGATTTATAACTGTGAAACTTACCTAAGCGTTTGGTCCTTAGTGACGTCACGGTTTCAGGTTTCCATTTGGAAATACATGTATAGGCATTTATCCGATACCGCTTGTTATTTAATCTCAGGCAGTCTATGAATGCCTATAAGGTTCTGATTGGGTTTTAGAGTCAGCTGGTACCTGGCCTTCCATTAGCTAAGTTCAATTTTTTTTGGAGGGGGGGGGGTTGGGTGAAGCGGGTCACACAGCTAGATCTTTTTTGTTAATAAATTGAGTTTTCAATAATAATGAAATTATTTGTATGCATATCGACATGATTAGGGAAATCCTAGTTAAATTATTTTATTATTGTCNGGACCGGAATCGGCGGTTTCAGACTAGCATTCTCACTAGATCGCTGGTTTGGGGGCTCAGATTGGAACTTTTTGCCAACTTTTTAATTGTAAACATTTCTACTCTGTGAATGATTGTACTTATATTTCAAAGAGGTGTTTGGTATTTAACTTTCGCAGGATACTCAGCATGGTTATTATAACTTCTCCGATTGGGTTGATATTAATTTTACATAATAGTTGGCATCTCCAGACCAACATGGCAAAAAAAAAAAAAAAAAAAACCAGGCCAATTTTTCACGGGTGAAACTGAGTACGGCGAACGTGACCTTCAATTTGTCGTTAACTAGAATAAATTTAGGTACCTTCTTTGCTGTAAATGCTCAACTGAATTTCAAATCAGACAAACTTACTTTCGCGAATGACAAATTAAACTTCATTTTATGACATACTGCATTAACTCAAATGGGGCTCACTCACACCATGGGCGTTGCAAGCGTTATGCCCCCCTCCCCTTATCACTCAGTCCTAGTCACATTGTGATTGTTACATTGAATATAAGAATAAAACCCTTCAGTTCTAAGTAGTCAGCGAAATGCCGACAAGAAGTTACCCTCCTTGAAGCAGAGTTGTTTTCTGTATAGCCAAGGCTGCTCCAAGCTCTGCATTATCTCTCTTAACATGTAAAAACAACGAGTTAGCTTCTCGCTGCTGCTCAGTAACTCACATCAGCTGCTGATCTTAGACCACGGATCACAAAGAACCTTATACTGCACGCCTCGACAGTTGACTGACCTGCTCGACAGAGGGCTCGATACTTGATTTGACAGTGTTTGCAGTTGAGACTGGCGTTGCCAGATGTTATTGGGGCAATGTCGCTAGATAGGCTAGAAAATGCCGCTATATTTCATAGGATTTACGGTCATAATAAGGGCTTGGCAGTAGTCGAATTCAAGTAAGTATTACCGAATGTTATTGGTGCAAGGTCGTTAGCCAGACTAGAATATGTAGGCTAGTGTTGATACAAAATATAGACAGCCAGGAAAAGGACTTGACATAATTTCAACCAGTGTTGCCAAATGTTGCGGGTGCCGTTTTGCTAGATCGGCTAGAAAATCCGGTAAAAGTGATAGGAAATAGAGACATATCTTTAACATATCAGAAAAATACTATCTCAGGCTTTATTTCCAATGCGATGCAGTGTTGCTGCAACTGAACGCGCTGTTGAACTATAGTTCGTCAAGCCGACACATGTTGCTGTGCATGACGGAACAAGATGCGTAAAAATCCAAATCGATTCCTTACAATATTTTTTATGTTCGACGTTGGTTAACATATTATGTTCGACGTTGTTGTTAATATCGACGTTGGTATTCAGCAGTGCCCAGTAGGAGCATGAGATGATTTCAGTATGAGAAAAAGATGATCAGCAAGGTTTTGTACTGTTTTCAACATGAACAAGGAAAGAGCAAGGCATACAGTATACTGCAGATTCATTTTATCCTGTCGCTGCCTTGCATTTAGAGCAAAATTTCATGAGGTTTCGTGGCGCAACCAGAAACGGTCACTGAAAAAAAAAAACACTAAAACTAGCTCATTTCCGATGCACCAACCAATGAAACTGCAGTAGCTGTGCTCTATGAGCACACCAAGGCAGGTGTTATCTGTCAGTGCACAGGAAGGCGTGCATAGTTTTGGGAGAGCACATTTCTCAGTGTTCGAGTGGGTTGCTGCGATTCAAATGACCTCTCTTGTCTTATTGTTGTGCTGCCTACCAGTCCCTTACCGAAACTCGGGTTTGGCCAAGCATATTTGGAAGTTCCAGTTATATTTACTTTGAAAAGGGTGGTATCACAATTTTTAAAACTTCCATAAAAATAGGAAACAATGAACAATTAAGGTGTGGAATAATTTTATGTAAAGAATTTTAAGCAAAATATGTCATATAAAAATGCTTGTAGTCGAACTAGCGATCTCCTCAGAAAAGCTGGTAGTGGTAAACATCAAGCGTCACACTAAGCAACACACGGTTTTATATTTTCCAAAGGCCGCTGTTTACCAAAGGTCAGGATAATTAATGCAGTAGGATCATGATATGAAAAACATCCTTCTGATACATGAGACAATATACTCGTAAATACCTAATATACAACGATCACACAAGTAGATAAAATAAGCACTGTATCTTAGAATTAAAGGCTTGTCTTAACTCTATATTATATGCAATATATAGTTTATATTTTACATTTGTATAATATTAGTATATTGGAAGCGTCGTCAGCGTCCAAAGAAAGAAACACTAATGCTCTTCATTCGAATAACAATCATTTTTGTCAATACGATATCGGGATCGGAATGGATTGATTATAACTAGTCTGCAGGTGTTGTCGGTAGCAAAAAGGGTATACATTATTGGCCAGTAAGTAAAGGCTAAATGAAGGTTATTGAAGCGCTGTAGCCTTTCGTAGTCGGGTTGGCCAGGTAATAAGAGTAATCGATTGCTTGGAAGTACAGCACCATGACGTTGCCTCTGCTTCTGAAGGTCTGGCCGGCAGTGATCTCATCCCCGCAGTACCTGCGACGCGTAAGCACATTTTAATCAACAAAATAAATACACCGCACTGAGTAAAACGTTATCTTATATAATTAGCACGCCTTCCCGTGCACTGAAAGGTTTATACATGGCTTGGTGCGCTGGTATATATAGCTGAGCAACTGCACGGTGTTTTTTCGGGGCGCAGGACGATGGATCAGTTTTGGTACAATGCTTTTCAGCGCAATTCAGTGGTGGTTTGTGTAAAGGTGGTGTCGTCGATTGGCATGGCAAAGCCTGGTTAAGCTAAACTCATTGAGATTAATATCTCAAGTACTTCAACCAGAAGCAGTGGTTTAGCCAATTTATAGATGGCATCAATTATTCTTGAAACAACCAAAAACCCAAGCCTGTCTTGTGAAAATAGAGTTGTCGGCTGTCTCAAACGTAATCGCGTTGCTTCTCACACATGTGGTACAATTCTAAATGCGAAACCAATACTCCTGTCTGAAGTTCTGGATAATTTAGGCTTGATGGTTATAGCCTTACTCGATTTTACAGAGGCAAAAAATTATGTCTTATTTACAGGAACGATGGAACAACCAGATGTATTGTTTCGTTTTAGAATATACAGTACTCGTACGATGATTTTTACCATTTTATATCGCCTGTGTACAGGTTAACTTTTCGCTCCTAAAAGCCCAAAGAGACAACTCCGTCACATTTCAAATAGTGCTATTCGTTCGAAGATTGGTTTTTACCCGAAACGTTTGAAGGCGAAGCAGAACTGACCCCTCTATATCTCCTGAAAACTTGCTCTCGTAGCGTTGATTCTGAATAGAATTTCAAATAGTATTATTCCTGCGAGAAAAATAGATTAATTCGTGCAAGAAAGGGTTAAGGCATCATTGACTGTCACATGCAGCGAGGGCTGTGGTATTCCACGACAAGAGTTCTTTCTCTTATTGTAGTCCTATAAAAAGAAGAGTCGAGGTAGCGATGCTTTCACAACTTCAGTAAGAGAGAGCTATTGGAGTTGAGCAGCCGAGCTAGGCACGCAGTTATGAAAGCAATAGCTTATAAAGCTTTCTCTGCCTTGCATAGGCTTTTTTTTTTTTTTTGGATGCTTGCGGCCACAAGCCTTTGGCCATATTTATGCCTGTGTTTTTTTTTTTGCTTATGAAGGCTTCATAGTCCAGATAAAAAAGTGATGGGCGCTTGAACTGGAAATGTATTGATATATAGCAAATGATATATATTGCTATTGTAACGACAAAAATGGCCGCTGTTACGGGCCCCTGCCCACCTGTATGAGCTGCTATGCTCACGAGAGTGGAAACACCGCAACGTTTCTTCCTACTCTCGCAACTATTTCGTCGAGAGCATGACTCTGCCGCTCGCCCTATATGTATTACATTATCAAAAAATTAGTTTGAGATCCAAGCAGCCTGTGTAATTTTGCCCCTATACGAAGAGCCAATTCTCCACTTCATGATTATGTCTCTTTATTACCTCCGCCAAGGAGGTTATGTTTTCGTCGTGTTTGTCTGTCTCTTTGTCTGTTTGTGTGTTTGTCTGTCTGTCTGTCATCAAGATAACTCAAAAAGTTATGAACCGATTTGGATAAAATTTACAGGGATTGTTAGGTATGTTAGGAGGAACAGATGATTAACTTTTGGTGAAGATATATTCATCCGTTTGTTTGTTTGTTTGCGTCATTTTTCTCGATGCCATAACTCAAAAAGTTATGGATGGATTTTGATGAAATTAACACGAGTTGTTAGGTATATAACAAAAAGTAGATGACCAAATTTTAGTAATGGTCCGTTTGTTCGTTCATTCGTTTGTCACTGTTTTTAATTTTATGCATGTTAGCACAATAACTCAAAAAATAATGAATGGATCTTTATGAAATTTATAGAAGTTGTTAGTAATGGTAAAAGACATAAATGATCAAATTTTGGTGCAGATCAGTTTCTTCGTTTGTATGTTTGACTCATATTTGTCATAACGTTTGTTAACAGTATTACTCAAAAAGTTAAGAACGGATCTTCAAAAAAATTGAACAAGCTGTTATTAATTTAAAAAGGCACAAATGATTAGATTTTGGAGTTTATGCAAAGAAAATTAATGGTTTCAGAGCCAATTTGAATTTTTGCTACCGTTGGCTTACTTGGCGGAGGTATGCGCTCTCAGAGTGCTCTAGTTTCCAGTGAATTTAATGTCGCAGCAACGTGTATTTTAAGGCCATGCGTAACCCGGTCAAGCTGCAATCACGGTCACAACAACCTTTGTTTCATGAACGTGAAGCGTCAGAAAGTGTCGACTCTCGTGTGCAGCGGGCTTTAAGAAGTTTCAGTTGGATGTAGACCTTACCACTTTCCAGAATCGATGCTGTTGCTCCGCCTAATTTCCAGCCCCTCGATACAGCAAGCCGGCGGGTTGGGGTCTCCACATCGACTGGGAAGGTCAAAGTCGTTGAATCGCAGTGACACCCTCTTACCTTCGGGAGCGCGGATGATCGTCGTGTACCTGGCACCTTAGGAGAAATACAGGAGCTGTTCTTCAGTATTTTTTTTTTTTTTTACTCTAACTTGATGATATCTCGAACACTACCTATCAGGAGAGCCATTAGATGTTTTACTCTTCAGACGAATATTGACACAGAATTCAGTACCATATGCATAAGATATGGAGTTCATTATACATGCTCGCCCAGCGGCTTATGGAGTGTCAGGAACCTGCTAACAACCAAGTGGGCGCGGGCCTTGGAAAGCTAGCAAGCAGCTGCTCCAATGGAATCAATTCGTGATGCAGAGTACAACTTTCGGCTTTGCGCAGTCGAATTACGGCACAGAATATGAGTTGCACTTGATGAACCACGGTTAAAAAGGAGCCTGTATATACAAGGGAAAGGCAAGGAAGACAAGAGTCCATCCGAATACACACGGTCCGGTGGCAGAACACGGGCTGGCGGAACAGCACTGCCTCCCATTTCAGCAGTCGAAGACGACTGAGCCAAGACAGACTGACTGCTATACTGCTGAAAACACACAGAATAACGCTGGAAACCTACGCTGTTTGCAATACAGCTATGGTTACACTTACGCTACTGCAGGTTATAAAATTTTGACTTCAACAACAATGGCGCGTTCGATTGGGCATCGAAATTAGGCCTTCGAGGCTGGACTCATCCGAACTGAAGACACAAAATGTGGCTTTGTCACTTTGAACGGTATATTAAGTGTTAGAAACAACACGATTACATTGTGTCATCTGAAAACTCGATTTTGCGGAGCATGAATGTGTATTTGTAAGTCTCAAAAGCAACCAATATCAAAGCCAGGAAGCCAAAAATGCAACGCGAGGATTCAATAAGACGAAAATAAAACTTAGCCGTGACCGCACGTAGCAAATTTACATCACATCGACGAGTCAAAGTATTTGAGTGTGGGACCTCAGGCCTTGGTAGGCTGTTTTCTCAAACCTATCACCGTATTTTTTAGATTCAGTTCATTCAATTCCCCACTCATGACTGGCCAGCTACATGAGCTGCAAAATACTGTAAAATGTTGTCGTCAAGTACAGAAA
The DNA here is from genome assembly GCA_001587735.2 of Parhyale hawaiensis. Classification (NCBI taxonomy): domain Eukaryota; kingdom Metazoa; phylum Arthropoda; class Malacostraca; order Amphipoda; family Hyalidae; genus Parhyale; species Parhyale hawaiensis. The sequence continues at coordinate 28,069,602 of LQNS02278097.1, read as the reverse complement.
GTTCGAGCTATAGGCTAACTGTTACTGTGGTTTCTCTCTCATACAGAATTGGCTATTAATGGTGCTTGTATTTGTTGGTAAGGAATATATGTTCTATGAGAACACTGTGAACTGGATATGAAGTGTAAATAAGGCTTTAATCAAGAAAAAGAGGTTAAATCAGGTCGCCAAAAGGGACCAAATTCGGCGCTATTCGGCGCTAATGCTGTGAAAGTTTCCACCAACATGCACTGCAATTTTCTATGGATAATCGCTCAATTAGTTTATATTCTCTTAATTTATACGCTAGAGATGAATTGCGCAATTTTAGACGCTTTTTCTGGTTAAGGTATTTAAAATACTTCTAGGTTGCTTAGCCATAAATTCGTCGATGATGACGTCACTTTTTGATGCCAATGTCTCGTGAGTCCTCCCGTTACGCTCTTTACTTCCTGATCAAAGCCTGAAATTCATTTCAGTGGGTCGAAGCAGGCGCAATACCTTGAATTTTTTCGATCAAGTCAAGCCTTGAAGGCGTAATTTTAACTCCCAATCGAACACACCCTAACTCAGTGTCTGTAGTGAGGGTTTCACTGCCATGCTTTCTTCCTTAGATATGCTCAGTGCCTGCAACGGATGCGGCTTTGTAGAGGGTGCTAGGACTTAGTTAATAGTCTGCCGTCTTTATTTTCCCGGAGAAATGGTATTTAAAAGATGTCCCATAACCAATGAATACCTGAGTTTGATACGATCTTGTTCACACCATTTACTGCAAGGTTCAGGTACTGCTGTGTAGCCACAATTAGGGTTCTTTCTTCCATTTGTATTTACACAGGGAAAAACAAAACGTTTGGATCCAAGTACAACAGCTTCAGTTAAATAGGGCTAGCGCTCTTCGCATCCTTTTGGACAAGAGACAAATTGAAATTGTCGTATTCCAAAACGGAAATTAGTGATTTTTTGGGGTGTGAAAGATCAAATTGTCCCTTAACTAGCAAATAGGCAGGATATCTTCAGTTGCTTCGAAAGCTCTCGGGCAGTTATTACCAACACTGAAATAAAACTGTTCACATGCAGTGTTCATCCAACTGCTCTAGGCATATGGTCATCATACCTTTAGCAAGAGGCGTTGGATATCCTGGTGTGGAGATATCCGTCTCGGTGGTAACTACAGAGTTGTGCGGAAGATATTCATTCTTCAGTGCCTCTGAAGTAAACAGATCAAATAATAAATTACAGTTTTGCCTGTCTT
>LQNS02278097.1:28055302-28068345 GCA_001587735.2 Parhyale hawaiensis | reverse complement strand
CTACAGAGTTGTGCGGAAGATATTCATTCTTCAGTGCCTCTGAAGTAAACAGATCAAATAATAAATTACAGTTTTGCCTGTCTTCGTTTCTACTAATTATTTAAATAGCGCCACTTAACATTAAGTATATTTGATACGAGCTTTCCAATTAATTGTCATTAAATTTTATTGTTAGGACGATTTTAGAAGTCTGTAGAAAATTTCAAATGTTTGTAACTAAAGCACACTACATTTTATAATAAATAGATTCTTTCACTGTTAATGCGTAGTGATACAGTGTATAATGTTATACTTTATGAGTATCTAAAGTTTGTTTCATGTGTGTAATTAACGTTGATGACTACAACTCACAAGCGATCAATGTATATATGTAATTCTTCATCACTGTGCATGAGTAGAGTTGTGATGTACCGCTATGCTGGTGAATACATAGTTAAAATTCCCTTCATGTATAAAATTTTCATTTTGATGAACCTGGGCTAAAACTAACAGTGTCTAAGGCTGGTTTGCTACGGATTTGCCCTATTGTGGCGGTGATCATCTGAAGTTTGTTTTACATTAAGAATTAACGGTGATGACTATTAATGATTAGCGTTCAAAGTATGGGCTATCGTTTTATACAGTAGTAATGAGACGCTCGACGTCTCACGTGATGAACATTCTAAGTTAACTTTACGTACAGCAATGACATTACCAACTATAACTTACCAGTGTAGTCCATGTCCTTGGTCTCGCACAAGGCCCCTGAGGTACCTAAGGGACACACGCAGGCGCAGTCCCCCCCGAGGTAGCCGTAGTTTTTGCAAGGATCCGAGTCCTCCGAGCACTTCGACACCCACTTGTCTGTCAATAGGGAGGGAAATAGACCATTTATTTTTTATCAAGTTTACGTTCTAACATCTCAACAGAAAATATTTTAACCATTTGTTACCAAATATGTGTTTTAAGTTACTCTAGATGTTCTTTATAATGACTTATAACAATGAGTTTTTCTACGGGAAACTGACGCTTTATTCGGATCATTGCTGGTTCATTAGTGGCTCAATTGATAGCGTTGTTCCTACGAGAGATAAAACTTTACTTCGGGGGTAATGGGTCGATTTAAAAATGTAATAATGCAAGTTCGATATACACATTTTAAATATTGCAGTAATCACGAACGTCAGACGTAAACTTCCATACAGGAGATATTTCCTGAGGTAAAATTTTAGCTTAAGAGAAGTGGTGCGATTGTCGCAAGCTAACGAATATTTTGGAATGCTCTCATCTTAAATAAAAAGAGAGCGGTCACCTCGATCAGCATTCGTACTCTAAAGACTTTAACCCTACATGGAGATTTGACCATCTGCTAGGATACTATTATTGTAGCGTCATATAAATAAAAATCTCTCAGGTCTACCTAAGCGATTTGAAACATACTGCATCTGCATGAGAGGCAAATACATATCTGATAGCTGATTGGTGTGCATTTGATAATCATATAATTTGCTTTGAGACTGATACATACCTAACACCGAGAGATATAAATGCATTACCTACGATGCCCTCCTGTATATGTACCTACATGCTCAGTACTTGCGCTCATGGTACAGAACACTTTTGGAACTGAAAGTGGATGGTTTATAATCTTACCAATGCACCCGTACTGGATATTGACGATTCTTTTATCCATATGTGAGAGACCTTTTCTGTTATACCCGATGAGGCCCTGGGCCATGGGGTCCCTAGTGACCAGGACACTGTTGCCGTCTTTGCTGAAACTCTGAAATGGAAGTACGATGCAAGCATCTTTAAGTTGAATGCACTCCTTCATGTAGCATTATGCCTACTAACGTACTAACCATTTGAAGGGAAAAAATATTGACTACAAAATTTGTCTTACCACTAGAATTATTATTTTATGCCAGAAGAGAATAACCAAGAAAATTATTTTAATTTCTAGATGCTTCTAGTTTTAAGTTCTGCAGGTACATAAAAGAGGACAGTACTCACTCTGTAGAGAAATTTTTTCCTACCAACTATACATTCATACTGCACATAGCTACATGCCGTAATTGATGCATGCATACGTCTTCGGATATCCTGTGCCCTCAAGCTGGGTACTCTCATTCGTATGAAAACCTTACCCAGTCATCGATGAATTAAGAACGTGTACTCACCATAGTCCCATAATGCATGATTGAATAGTAGTCGTACGGCACTCCGTAGTTTTCCGTAATGAAGAAGATGTTATTATAGAAGGCTCGAAGTCTCATGTTGGTCCAGAGCACCTTGACGTACGTGTCCCTGTCGATGCGCGTCTGCTCGTGGAAGAGACCGAGAGCATGGCCGATCTCGTGGATGATGACTCCTTCCTGAGCAGAATCGGACAGATATTAGTGAACAAATGCCAGAAAGGGCAGTCTGCTCGTGGAAAAGATCGACAATGCGGCCAATCTCGCTGTTATTGACAGACACCTGTGCTATAGTTTTATACGGTGTGGTCAGAATATAGTGGGAAGGTTGTCTAGTAGGATGAATTTTTTTTCGAATTTGGACGAACCATCTACCAAATTCTGCTTCAATTAGAGTAGGTATAGTATGGAGATCAAGGGTCTACTGATACGTACAATATATGACCGCGATAATCTAATCTACTTCGAGTGTTAACAATGAAAATAATTAATTTTAACTTGTCAAGAACTTTAGCCGTAGACCTTCCATTCGCCACTCCGGATCGAGTGTCAGCTGGTAATCATTAACAGATCCCACTAGTGAGAATAGGAGATCATTCCTGTAAGGTCACCGCGACCAAGGCAAATGTAACGTACAAATTTGAGAAAATATAAACTGTAAGTACGGTTCGGCCGATGGGCTCGAAGAGTGTGAGCTAACCCTACGTCGCAGGGTTTATCGTATATTGATATGATCTGCAGCTATACAGCGTTATTCTTTCTAACGGGAATTGCAAGCTAATGAGCTTAATCTTGCCTTTCGTCTAGAAATAACATTATATCGTTACATATCATTATACGATAAACCATGTATGGTAAAGATAAGTTTAACTCACCAAATTTAACTTGTTGAGAACTTCGGACAGATATGTTAGTGTCCCCACTTTAGATTGAGTGTTGAGGTTTTGCTATGTGTCTACCGCCAGTTTTATTAAGTGGTGCCGTATATCCAGACGCGATGTTTAATCTTCGGTGCTGTAAACTAAATTGGCCAGGTTTTTGTGCAGAGAGATGAAGGAATAATCTAAAGTTCTTCTTTTTCTTTTTGTCTCCACTATAAATGTTGGTCGTGGCTGCCAAGTATGGGATTTTGTACAATGTAGTTTCCGTGACTGCCTTTACAAACCTGTAAGCAGGTTTGAATTCAGCCGGAAGTATCATAAATAGAGACCGGATTTAAGGGCATAATATTGAAATGGCATTAAAGGCATAAAAGGCATAAAGACAATATGCCTTTATGGATAAGGGCATATAAAAACATGTCTTTAAACAATAACTGCATATAGGTAGATGAAACAATGACTGCACACTTCGGTTCCTTGTTCGTTTCGCTCGAGTTCTTAATACGTCTCCTTACTATTAACAACTTTCCTTATCTTCAGTAAAACTACAACCTAACTATGCCCAAGAAAGTGAAAACTGCCAAAGAAGTGGTTGATCCTTGCGTTACCGATTCTGGAGGAGTTCTTGTTAATGTTGGTGACAAACTAAAGATTACTTCCAGAAACAAGTTTGTGACGGTGAATTCACGACATAGAAGGTAAGGAATATGTGCAATTTGAGCATATACCTAATTATAGAAGAGTGCCCAATCGTTAATGTTTTGTTTTCCAGAAATAGTGCACCGGTTGTGGAAAAAAAAAGAATATAGGTTGAACAGATACATCGAGTCTTCTTATGAAAATGTCATTAAGGCAATCCGTGAAGCCATCAAAGGGAAGAGAATCTGCGTATCCATCGACGAAACCACAGCTACCAAGGGGCGTGCTATTGCCAACCTATGGTAATTGTTGGAGTCCTCGGGTAAACGTAGCCAGTCGTTGAGCATACAAACGTCACTACGATTGCCCAACTCATCAATTCTTCGATGTAACCCAGCTAACAATTTGACGTTAATTCTACGTAGATATCAGGTCGTTTGAGACCAGAAACAACGTGCTGACAACGTTGTGAAAACTTCTATAGCTACTTGATAATGTTAATTCAGAGCAGATAACGTTGTCAGCACGTTGTATCATAACGTACTAAGAGACCGCCCAGCGCAAGGTGCTAAGAACGTGCCCAGCACGTTGTTAGTACGTTGTGATACGACATGCTAACAACGTTATCTGCAGTCCACGAATCAAGGTCCATAACGTCGAGCCACGGCTCACCAGGTTGATCCTACGTCGTATGTTAGCGGGGAATTAGCATGTCCCCATGAATTCTCGTACGACTGCCCTGCTCTTCGATCGCAACGGATGCAACTCCGTACATGAAGAAGGCTGCACGGTCCCTGAGGGTTCTGCATACCAATATTATACATGTAACCTGTTTGACCAATGGACTCCACAGGATTTCCGAGGAGGTCAGGCGTCATTTTCCAACAGTGACACGTCGTATTGAGAATGGGAAGAAAGTTTCCTGAAGGCTTCTGCGCGGACTATCCTTTTGAAAGAGCTCAAGCCGAACCTGGCACTTCCTCCTCAGCCAATTCTGACTTTTTAGGGAACTTGGATATCTGCTGCTCTTTATTATGCAAACCACTACGAGGACTTCAATCAAGTGGTATCTCTTATGGACCCCAACAAAGCCGCAGCCATTCAGATTGTGCAGGAAATTAGGGGAAGCGATGAAGTCAAAACCACCTGGCCTACATATGTGAAGGCTCACTTTGCTCGTGTCATCAACAGTATTGCAATTTTAGAAACCCGTGAATTGAAAATGAATGGGGGCATTGAGCGAGTTTGACTCTGTTCTTCGTCTTTCAAGTTCTACCTATGGAACTACTAGTGCTACTGTAAAAGCGAAGTGTCAACGAGTTGATGCGGGCAACGAAAGACTCGTCGAACTCCGTCAGATTCGAGACATTCTTGAGAGAAAATCCGGAAACTACCAGAGTCGCTACAGCCCGACAGAATTAACAGCTTTTTTGTATGCCCCTCCAACTTCCGTAGAAGTTAATTACAGTTTTTTCTCCTCTTCGAAATATTTTAACTGATAAACGCTTAAATCTTACCCCTGACAATTTGAAGAAACTATTAGTTATTGGCTCATACGAATGTAACAACCCCAAATAAATTATTAAAATTTTGCAGTGTTTGGGCTTTATTCCTTAAAGTTCAGAGTATTATAGCTGCAGCATTATTTAGGCAGGACTTAATAGCCAACAGGGGTGGGTGGAAGTTGGTTTTTACATAGTCGGATCATGAGCTGCTTGTTTAACACCATCATTATTAAGTGTAATTTTTCTCATAGAATTTTTTTCAATCTTAGTTTGTACCGATACACACTTTCCTTGTGCGTATTATTATTTTTTTTAGGATCTGCCGGTTAGGTAGGCCTTCTCTTTACGTATCTTTTTCTTCTTCTTTCCTACTGTCACTTTTTTTTGCCGTCCTCATCAGCCGGCGCTGGCCACGTCGGTGTTCAGTAGGTACGGGAGGCTACAGAGAGCGTATGCTCTGTGGTCTCTGTCCAGACCTTCGCAAAATACCAAATGACGAGGGAGGGTCTGGGACAGAATGTCTCCCTCTCCCAAAATCTACGAGCATGAGTATTTCTTTGGAACGCAACTATTAATCTATTAGACATGTCCGTCAGCTGAGGGAAATCTACCAAATAAAGCACCTGCTTGACGAATTGCAAATTTATCTGCCGCACAAATTGAACAAAAGCTAGATACTATGTATAGTTGTCTGATGAAACTAGGACTATATCCGCTATTGAATGATACCTCATTCCTTGGACCAAAGATAAAACTTCAAGCACTAACAGAAAATAAAATAACTTGACACTAGAAAATGCTGTAAATTATTTTTCATCTTCATTCGCACTTAAAAAAAAAATGGCCCGAGCAAAGATGTTAATTGATATCGTATCGCCTTTTCATGCAGTGAATTGAATGACGCTGGCAAACAAGCTTCGAGTGGAAATACGTAGGTGTGATCTGATTCTTGGTTTGAAGAATCTAATCCTTCAAAAGTATCTTCCGTAGTCAGGATACAGAATTCAATCCCATAAGCAGTTCCGACGATGCGTTGTGAAACAACAATATCGACAATCGACTGATCGACTGATGGCCCTATAGATAGAAGAGCATTAAAGTCCTACACAGTATAATGCGTGATAACTTCATAGCTCCTTCTTAATTTGTTTTTAGTTAGCATTTTGTGGTAGAACTTACATAGGACTACGCCCCTCCAGAGAAGTACCGAATTATTGAATAAAATTAACAATAGAATTCAAAATGACGAAAGAAACGTACACAAGTAACTCTACGAAATCCAACAAAAATTCTCAATTGTATAACTTCCTAGATGCTTAAAATTATGAATAAATTTCATAATGTGATATCCTGCTACATAGGGATCTAAATAGCAAGCATAAAGGCATAAACTGATAAGTTCATAACACCCATGTTTTTAGGGCATAAAGGCATATTTTTTAGGGCATAAAGGCATATTTTTAGGGCACAGCTGGCATATTATAAGGGCATCAAACCCATAGTTTTTAGGCATAAAAGGCATATTTTTAAGGGCATAAAGTCTAGTCTCTAATCATAAACTACAGAGCACGTTGAGAGCGCATACCGCCTACAAGTAAGACAACGTGACAGAAAATTTAAGTTAGCTCTGAAACTATGATTTCCTTTCATCATCACCAAAATCCGGTCATTTGTGCTTTTCAACAGTGATAAAACTTCTGTAACTTTCTTGAAAATCCGTTCATAACTTTGCAAGTTATGTTGCTGACAACATTTTGACAAACTTCAGTCAAACTGATCAACCGAGCATCACCATAATTTGATCATTTATGTCATTTGACATTTCTAACAACTCCTATAAGTTTTGTAAGAATCCGTTCATAACTTTTAGAATTATCTTTCTAACAAACATGATATCAAACACACAGACAAACGAACTAACAGATAAAAATCCGTCCATTACTCTTTTAGGCATGATACTAGCTAACAAACAAACTGTTGAATGGCTCTTAACCAAAAGTTAATCATCTCTTGCTTTTAAAATGCCTAACAATCCCTTGTAAATTTCGTAAAGATCAAAGATCCGTTCATAACTTTTTGAGTTATCTTGGGACAGACAAACTCGATAAGAACATAACCTCCTTGGCGGAGGTGAATAGCTTCAGATGGACTATCTGTATAGTTTGCATCCGGTTTACAACAGCCGTTGAGTTAACGGCTTTCGCCTGACCTGCCAATCAGAAGCTTCCGAAGGTGAAGCTAAGAGCTTGTGCAATGCGCATGCTTGTTCAGATAACTCTAACAATAGACTAGGTACACTATACTCTGTGTTCTGAGTTTTTTAGTCATCGCTTTATGATCTGCCGGTCATACAAGACCAGCAAAGTAAGTAGCGCACGTTTTTACTATACATATATGTTGATTTTTTTTAATATTGCATGTACGAAACGCATGTATAGCAGCATTGACCTTGCATCGGTTATCATCGAGACGGATGAACTCAAACCTGCTATAAAAAAGAATTTTCGGTGGGTGATCTCAAGTATATTTAGGTTGTGACCAGCAACTACTATGTCATTCGTGACAAAAGCCAGGTACAGATATGAAATTCAGGATAAGGTAAATTTTTGCAAGTACATATGCTTTAACTCGTCAGTGCGTCACTGGATGACATCTTGAATCTGGCTAATCGAAGACGCATCTTAAGTTCAACCTCCAGCTGAAATGAACATCCAAATGACAAACTTATATTTAAGTGGCACTCCGCATTGAAATTAACATCGACCCGAGCATACTCACGCTTAATTGGCACCCTTGGCTTAGATTGATGTCCTGACCAAAGATATTGAGGGGCTTCTTCCCTATAACGGAATTACACCCCGACTCGCTCGCTTGGAAGATGATGTGGTGAGAGAAGCCGAAGCCTGAAGTGGTTCTGAACTTCAGGCACGTGTGCTCTTCCCAGTGGCTGATGGCCGCTTCTATAGCTGGTTGAAACACATCTGCATGGACGATTGTTATAGACAAGAAGTCTGTGACACTCGTTTTCGCAGTACATCAGTCAATAGCTTACGTTAGGTTAGGTAAGGTTAGTCCAGAAATAGTTTTAGGGCTTCAGTGATCAGGGGGCGCAATTAGGATTTCGGTGAGTGGCGCGGCGAAATTGAACTTCAGTAATCGACTTGTCAGGCACATCTGGCAGGTACCCTGGCTTCTACCTTTGAATCGGTTTTCAGGCGTCAACCCTCAGTCGACTACTCTTGAAATTTTAGAAAAGTCAATCTTCCTGAGTAAAGTGTAGTTTACAGACGCCTCAAGGGTGTGTTGTTATGTTTAACTCCTGCATTACAAAACGAGGACGACATTTCTGTCTGAGGTTTCGAACGGGTCAAGTCCAGAAGGCTTGGCTGAGCCTTCATTTGGCAAGCGGATTCAGGAAGCCTTTACAAAAGAAAGATAATCTATGTAAGCAAAATAGCAGGGTACTTCGCTCGGCCTCAAAAAATACAGTATGTATAAAAAGCTGCAAGCAGTTAATCCCCATATCCTTACGTATTGCGTAACAGTTATAATTTATATGGCAATGGTAAATCTTATTTTATGCTGGTCTTTAGACCAGCTAAGTATCGTCTTCGTTCTGCAGCCGAGACTAGAGGTTTGGATGTTTGGAGTTTGTGCTTCTCGCTTGATTACGGTACTTTGGCAATGACACAGTGATCGCCAATGATGAACAGCCTTAAATAATGAATTTTTTGTTGGTGAAGTTCGTTATCAAAATGTTCCGAGTAAACTACCCTATTAGAACATTTTAACGTCCTCAGAATCTGTTTTAAGAGTTTAGTTTCAAGAAAACCCAAGATATGTGTTAGGGTAAAAAACCGACAGTTTTGTTACAGAAACACAGACGTGCGATATTTCATGAAACGAATTGTATTCAAGGACTACATTTAAATTGTATTAAATCATTGCATGTATCAAGCATCGGATCAAATGCTATGGTACATGGCCTGCAAAAGAAGCGAGGAGATCCAAGTGTAGTCAGTGGCTGTGGATAAGTAGCTGTGCATCGTTGAAATCACAGAGTCTGGTAATGACTCTTGACCTGCATGAACCATGGAAGGGCCAGCTTCTGGGCCTCTCGCTCATGGGTGACAGTGTAGTAAATTGTTGGAACGACCAGGAATTAACTGGCACAATGGAACGCAAGTAACCGCCGTAGACAGTTCGAGCCAAAAACAGCTGAGTTTTATTATACAGCAGAGATCCCTTATATGTATGTATAAGAGATACCAGTTTGTCTGTGCAGATAATCTGAAGGGATCTTCGGAAGTACAGAATTTGACACGAACACTTTTGACGGCATTCGCACTACTGTAGATAGGTTTCTTGTGAGCCAATAAAGTTTGCTTGCCAGCCACTATCAGATAGGTCCAGCCACTGGCCCAGCCACTATCAGATAGGTCCAGCCACTGGGCCCAGCCACTATCAGATAGGTCCAGCCACTGGGTCCAGTCACTATCAGATAGGTCTCGCCACTGGGTCCAGCCACCATCAGATAGGTCCAGCCACTGGGCCCAGCCACTATCAGATAGGTACAGCCACTGGGCCTAGCCACTATCAGATAGGTAGGTCCAGAGCCACTAGGCCCAGCCACTATCAGATAGGTCCAGCCACTGGGCCAAGCCATTATCAGATAGGTCCAGCCACTGGGCCCAGCCACTATCAGATAGGTCCAGCTACTGGGTTCAGCCACTATCAGATAGGTCCAGCTACTGGGTTCAGCCACTATCAGATAGGACCAGCCACTGGGTCTAGCCACTATCAAATAGGACCAGCCGCTGGGTCCAGCCACTATCAGATAGGACCAGCCACTGGGTTCAGCCACTATCAGATACGTCCAGCACAATGCGATTGAGATAATCAAATACGTTGCGCTTAACTTGTCCACATCTTCATCAGTAATGTATTTATAATTCGCTGTTTTGGATCGCTCGCGATTAGGGCATAAAATTCGATTATTATTATTATTAAAGCCGCGTATTACAATCCAGTAGATTATCTGGATTGTAGCATGAGATTGTACGCAACAGCTGTTCTGAGCTTTATGCAATTCCGCGTTAGAGGACGTTCATGTCAAAATCTATTTTTTACTTAATTGGAATTTTTCTGCGCTCACGATTGCAAAGTTACACTTTTTGCCATGAATTTTCGATTCCGCAATACAAAACTTTGTTTTGAATAACAAATTATTTACCTCGGTACACCCAAATTTCAATCGCGGAACTCCCCAGCGTTGCACTGGAACAGAAGGCTATCGCTGCCAACACTCACCGTCGCCGAATCTGTAAGGAATTTCTGGGTAGCCATCGCTGTTCGAGCGCCAGTTCAGCAGGCCGCCTGGCCATACCGACTTCAGGAGCTCGCTGTCTTCCGTGATGTGCAAATCGTCCGAAAAATTCGTATCCTCTTCAAGGATCACGATCAGTGATTCCAACTGCGGAGAGAGAGAAGTTAGGCATTAAGATTCAGAAGAATAAACGATATGCAGCTTAAAACGAGATGATTGATGATAAGCGACACAGGAAACTACAGTAGCTTATTTCTTCCCGATATTTCCTTGATGCTACATAAAATTTCATTAATGCTAGCACAGCCTGAAACAAGCAAAGGTTCATCAGAAAGTATTAGGTGTGAGCATCGTATATACTAGTTTATAATTTTGCTTCATCTCTATATGCGAAAGAATTCATACATATTTCGAAACCTGCATTGCGCTAAGGCATTCACCATTTTTCTCTGCGGCAACCGACTACTGTATTTTGTATTTTTCAGATATTTTTTTTTATCGCTGAAACAAAGCGATGTGAATCTGTAAATACAACCATCACTGTTTCTGTGACCTTCAATTCTGTATACAGCGCAGATAGCGCTACTGCCGAAAACAATTAGTTTCCCTTGTTTGAAATTATAGGCTACTGTGTCACTGACACGTAGGGTGTCATTGCCTCAATGGCAAGTCGATAACACATGTTGTATTGATTATAACAGAGAGTAGCAAAAGGTGACAAGCTGTGGGTGGCCTAAAAAAGGAGGGATGACCTTAGACCATGCTGTGTCCTATACAGCCACGCTTCTACGAGCTGTAAATATTGACTAAGGCAAATGGGCAACAACCTGCAATAAGCAGTCGAGGGAGTGTGATTGCCATCGTTATTGGAGGTACGAATACAATAATTACTGGAGCTACATAACTTTATACCAACTAATCTTACAACAGAGATTATTTAAATGAGAAGACTAGTTTCAGCGATCCCAATTGGTTTCAAAGTATTGCATTGAACTGATTACTAGGTGTAACATTATGTAGATAAATATATGGTTATTTTGTTTCTGGGTGGAAAGTAAAGATACTGAAAAAATTTACAAGATGATAGAGATATAATTTCATTACAGCTTATAGAACTCTCTACTTACACTGATATTTGGATTAGCTTTGATGTAATCTCTTCTCCAGTCAGGAATCTGAAAAATATGGTTAATTTATAATTATTTAAATTTTCAACAAACATAATAGGTACAGAGCCGTATCTCTCATTTTCTGTAGGAACTGCTGTGCAAATTCATTAGACGCGATTTTGTTCTCAACGTAGAACGGTTGACAATTTTTTATCTTTTTTCATCTGGCTGACGCCGATGCCCCACGCTAGTCAAAAGAACGAGTATCGTCATCTTTTCGTCCGAACGTTAAGTGGAACTCTTCTAAACACTGCTTTGAGATTGCCAACAAATGGTTTTAAAATGTTTACCGTCAATTCAGATTACTGCGCAAGTGCCGTTAGTTAACTTTCGGACATATAATTATATCTGGAAGGATATAAAACTCAAAATTTTTTGTAAGTGTGCGTTACTTAAATGGATACATCAATACATTCGACGAAAAGATGACGGTACTTGTTCTTTTGACTAGCGTGTGTCATCGACAAGAATTAACTGAACTGCTGTTACAGATATTTCTCTTTAGGTGTGTCTCCTTCGCACCAGGAAGCAAAGAGTATGACGGGAGGACTCAATGGGACAATAATAAAACTTAGCCGTGACTACATTCAGCCAATTAAATGGCGTCACATCGACGAGTCGAAGTATTTGAGTGTGGGATCCCCGGCCTTCGTAGGTTGAGTTCTTAATTATTACTATCAAATATAAGCAGCGTTATGTTCTGTACGCGAGAGAAACCATAGTAACAGTCATTGCTCGAACTTTAGGTACTTGACGGCAATATTTTACCGGGTTTTGTGCGTGGCTGCAGCTCAAGCAAGGAGGTTCTATCAGAAGCTTCTTGAGTTCAAGTAGATAGCTGGCCAGTAAACGGTGCCCGGGCCCCCAACAGGCGGACCACCATACTACAAAAAAGTAAAGTGGCCAGTAAGGAGCAAGAGATTGAATGAACTAAGTCGAAAAAACACGGTGATATGTTTAATATGTTGCTTGAAGAGCACTGCCATCGGAATACGAAGTGTAAATAGGGCTTCAGTTCAAAGAAGAAGTTAAATCAAGGTCGCATACCCGCTCAAATTTCACCTTCAGGGCTGCGAAAATCTCCACGAGCCTCCCCTGTAATTTTCAATAAATGATTGTTTATTGCTCAATTAGTGTATATCTTCTTCATTACCTCCGCCAAGGAGGTTATGTTTTCGTCGTGTTTGTCTGTCTGTCTGTCTGTTTGTCTCTTTGTTTGTTTGTCTGTTTGTCTGTCACCAGGATAACTCAAAAAGTTATGAACCGATTTGAATGAAATTTACAGGGATTGTTAGGTATGTTGGGAGGAACAGATGATTAACTTTTGGTGAAGATATGTCCATCCGTTT
>LQNS02278097.1:28033182-28054319 GCA_001587735.2 Parhyale hawaiensis | reverse complement strand
AAAAAGGCACAAATGATCAGATTTTGGAGTTTATGCAAAGAAAATTATGGTTTCGGAGCCAATTTGAATTTTTGCTACCGTTGGCTCACTTGGCGGAGGTATGCGCTCTCAGAGTGCTCTAGTTTATTTATGCGCTTGAGAGAAAAAATTGGCAAGTTAGGACGATTTTTTTTGGCAAAATTAGTTAAAATACTCATAGGCTGCTCAGCCATAGATTCGTCGATGTGACACCATTGATGATGTCACTTTTTGATGCTAGTTCTTTGCTTCCTGCCTGCGCACCATATGTGTCCCTGAAGTCACAGCACGGAAAGTTATAAATTTTTACTTGAGAGAGAGAGAGAGAGAGAGTTTGCAACGCTTCAAACAATTCGTATTCGTATTGAAAGTAAGCTCAATTTGCACGACGTAGTCGCTGAAGAACGTTTGCTCTAAGACCATTGTCAAAAATGAAGCTGCTATACCTTTACGTTGAAAAAGGACAGCGATTCAGCTTAGACGGAAATATGTATATGCCCATACGTGTACGTGTCTACGTGTAAGTCTATGTCTACGTGAAATAGTAAGTTTTGTGCGTCATCATCCGCGAAAGAAGTGAAAGCGGTGATAATGTTTTCGTTGAAGATTTAAGTGTGTAAAAAAAACATATATATATATCTATATATTTGTATGTCTGGTCACCCAATAAGTGGTCGAAGAAGTAGAACAATCTTCATAATTTTTTTAGGGAGGTTGGTGAGTTGCCCTAGATATGACCCATGTAAAAAAAACTGGGCCTAGCTGGCCATAAAAAATGATGCCGTTGAATTTTTTCCACTGCGGTAAATTTGCCTCCACCGCGGTAGATCGCCTGGAAAACGAGGCATGCTATTTTTTGCCTATATTATAGTTAAAGAGCTAATCCATGGAAGGAATGCGGCTGTGCATTAGCCTCGTTCATAAAAAATGACTTCGTTGGATTTGCCCCTACCGCTGGTGATGGTCTTACACCACCGAGGCGTTCAAGTTTTAGCATCATTTCGGCCTAGGCCAAGAAATGCTCGGTATGCATTTTGAATCATTCTTAAAAGTAAAGCAAATGATCCCTCAGCGTTTTCTATTACCCATATCAAGAACTTCACTTGCTTTTTGGATTCCTTTCGATCAACATTACAGCTAGGACTAAAGCTAGTGAACTTTAGCATTTTTTGCTTCCTTGAGCTCAAATGCATTCATTTGTTGCTCACCTCGTCATTTTTATTCAGTCTCCTTGCATTGGTCACTGAGATTGTGAAGCACGAAAAGACCCACACCGCTGCTACTATGTTCCACTTCATCTTGGAAAAGTCAGCTATGTACTGCGGCACCGTCCCCGTGGCTACAGGCATTAATCATCCGCCCTCGCACAAGGCCAAAACTCCCTTAGTGGGACTCTGATACGATGTCGAGGCTATTTCGCACTAATGGATAAGGGAAAGCCCGGTACACTGACCATGAATAATATGCTCGACTTTCTCTTGTATGCAGTAGAGCAAGACATAACAGCCATTGCAGTATTTAGACCTGCATGATGTATTGGAGAGTATGAAAAAGGTAAAAATTGCTACAATAATTATAATTCAATCCCAGAGCTCTAAGGGACGAGAAACAAAAAATCTAAATGAAGCAATGAGCAGCCACATGACTTCCAAAAAACTGCTTAGAAAATTATTCAAAATTCACGGTTGACTTGAAGGCCAACAGTCCCAAATGGCTGAACATAGATCTTGTAAAGAATTATG
The DNA here is from genome assembly GCA_001587735.2 of Parhyale hawaiensis. NCBI lineage: Eukaryota > Metazoa > Arthropoda > Malacostraca > Amphipoda > Hyalidae > Parhyale > Parhyale hawaiensis. The sequence goes on along the minus strand of LQNS02278097.1, from coordinate 28,052,559 downwards.
GGATCTGTGTATTAACACAACGCCCGAACTGATACCTTAGCACCTAGTAGTCTTTCAAGTCATGAGATGGGCCTCGGCTGCAGCTTGTGCGTTTCTTTCAAATACCCAGGGGGCAAGAACAGAAGAATGTAAAATGTCCCTCATTACTGAATATCTTAATATGTAAAACACGCAGGGGCACGTATCATTTTGTCTTTTGAACAAACAAGTAGGTTCAACAGAAGGAGAGCAGGCAAATCTATTTCGACATTCTGTAGCCAGTGATTTCTGTTTTTGTCTTTCTGCAGCCTCTGCCTTCAGATCAGTCTCAGGCTCCTATCCTATCCCTTCCCAACAATCGCAGACGCTCTCCGCCATTCGTGTCACTATCATCAACTTCTCAGTCTTGCGGGAAATTTCAGCTACAGATCTCCGTAGCCGTCGCTACCTTCTTATTTTAAACCTCCTTGGGATAAGTTTGACTGGTTATTCTAGGCACATAGCAGTGTGGCCACAATGACACGTTGGTCCAATACTGTAGATGATCTGACTTGCGGTAGCCGAAGCCCAGACAGAGGAATAATACTCCAAAAAAGTAAAAAAAAAAACACAGCAGCATGCACAGACTATTTTATTGTCACTAATTACAGCGTGGATTTGCGCATTCAAAGGTATCGAAGCATGTGAGACCAGCTACCTAACAAGGGCCTCAAACGTAAGCTACGCACCAAAGAGGACAAAGAGTATCTCAAACGAGCTAGTTTCCTGTAGTATAGTGCCGCCTATTTTCCGTAGCGGATGCTGGTGTAAAAGTGTTGGAGACCAGCAAATAATCACAAACTTATACTCACCTACACTCAGCTTCATAATCCAGGATGAGCTCCACGCATCTGAATCACCTCTAAATTAGAAGAATCGCATTGATCATAGTGTACTCCAGGAAAAAGAGCGAATCACTGCATAGTATAACATAACAAACAGCAAGGGGCCCAAAATACAACCTTTAGGAACACCCAAAATCACCCTAATAAATGTGCACAGCACCAAGCCATGTACACGTACTGCGTGCATTCTGAAACCAAATAATAATAATAATAATAATATGCTTTATTAGGTACACATATGGAATGGTACACAGGAGACAGCTTAATACTAAAGTGGCATTAGAAACTAAGATCAGTTAATTCTATCATTATTAACTACACTGCATTGCGGCCCATTGTTTGGCCCCTGCTCGGTAAGAGTATGCGCTGCCATCGGCTATACATGTTAGATAGTTTGTAACCAGGCCCGTTACGGATCACCTTGAGTAAGGCGTTATCAGATTTTTCTATCCTGAGCTGGAGACTCAGCGCGCNAGATTGTACGCAACAGCTGTTCTGAGCTTTATGCAATTCCGCGTTAGAGGACGTTCATGTCAAAATCTATTTTTTACTTAATTGGAATTTTTCTGCGCTCACGATTGCAAAGTTAGACTTTTTGCCGTGAATTTTCGATTCCGCAAGACAAAACTTTGTTTTAAAAAACAAATTATTTCCCTCGGTACCAAAACACCCAAATTTCAATCGCGGAACTCCCCAGCGTTGCACTGGAACAGAAGGCTATCGCTGCCAATACTCACCGTCGCCGAATCTGTAAGGAATTTCAGGGTAACCATCGCTGTTCGAGCGCCAGTTCAGCAAGCCGCCGGGCCATACTGACTTCAGTAGCTCGCTGTCTTCCGTGATGTGCAAGTCGTCCGAAAAATTTGTATCCTCTTCAAGGATCACGATCAGTGATTCCAACTGCGGAAGAGAGAGTAGTTAGGCATTAAGATTCAGAAGAATAAACGATATACAGCTTAAAACGAGATGACTAATGATAAGCGACAGAGGAAACTATTGTAGCTTCTTTCCGATATTTCCTTGATGCTACATAAAATTTCATTAATGCTAGCACAGCCTGAAACAAGCAAAAGTTCATCAGAAAGTATTAGGTGTGAGCATCGTAGACACTTTTTTGTAATTTTTCTTCATCTCTATATGCGAAAGAATTGGTATATACTTCGAAACCTGTATTGTGCTAATGCATTTGCCATTTTTTCTAGGCGGCAACCGACTACTGTATTTTTTTACCAGATGTATATTTTTTTATCGCTGAAACGAACCCATGTGAATCTGTAAATACAACCATCGCTGTTTCGGTGACCTTCAGTTCTGTATACAACGCAGATAGCGCAAGTGTCGAAAACAATTAGTTTCCCTTGTTTGAAATTATGGGCTACTGTGTCACTGATACGTAGGGTGTCATTGCCTCAATGGCATGCCGATAACACTTGTATTGATTATAACAGAGTAGCGATAGGTGACAAGCTGTGGGTGGCCTAAAAAGGAGGGATGACCTTAGACCATGCTGTTTCCTACACAGCAACGCTTCGACGATCTGTAAATGTTGATTAAGGCAAATTGGCAACAATTTGCAATAAGAAACCGAGGGAGTGTGATTGCCATCGTTATTGGAGGTAAGAATACAATGCTTACTGGTACTACATAACTTTATACCAACTAATCATATAACAGAGATTATTGAAATGAGAAGACTAGTTTCAGCGATCCCTGTAAGCAATTGGTTTCAAAGTATTGCATTGCACTGATTACTAGGTGTAACATCATGCAGATAAACATATGGTTAGTTTGTTTCTGGGTGGAAAGTAAAGATACTGAAAAAATCTATATCATGATGTAGATGTAATTTCATTACAGCTTATAGAACTTTCTACTTACACTGATATTTGGATTAGCTTTGATGTAATCTCTTCTCCAGTCTGGAATCTGAAAAAAAATCTGGTTAATTTATAATTATTTAAATTTTTCAACAAACATAGAAGGTACAGAGCCGTATCTCTCATTTTCTGTAGGAACTGCTGTGCAAATTCATCAGACGCAATTTTGTTCTCAACGTAGAACGGTTGACAATTTCTTATCTTTTTTTCATCCGGCTGATGCCGATGCCACAAGCTGGTCAGAAGAACGAGTACCGTCATCTTTTCGTCGAACTCTTCTAAACACAGCTTTGAGATTGCCCAGAAATGGTGTAAAAATGTTTACCGTCAGTTCAGATTACTCCGCAAGAGCCGTTAGTTAACTTTCGGACATATCATTACATCTAGAGCGATTTATAACTTAAAATTCTTTGTAAGTGTGCGTCGCTTAAATGGGTACATAAACACATTCGACGAAAAGATGACGTTACTTGTTCTTTTGACCTAGCGTGTGTCATCGGCATGACGTTTCGGTGCTGTTACTGATATTTCTCTTTAGGGGTCTCCTGCTCACCAGGAAGCAAAGAGTGTAACGGGAATACTCAATGGGACAATAATAAAACTTGCCTGTGATCACATTTAGCCAAATGGCGTCCCATCGACGAGTCGAAGTATTTGAGTGTGGGATCTCAGGCTTTCGTAGGTTGAGTGCTTAATTCTTACCATCAAATATAAGCAGCGTTATATTCTGCACGCGAGAGAAACCACAGTAAGTTATTGCTCAAACTTTCTCTATACTTGACGACAACATTTCATCGGATTTTGTGTGTGGCTGCAGCTCAAGTAGAAAGCTGGCCTGTCATGAGCAGGAGATTGAATGAACTAAGTCGAAAAAACACGGTGATATGTTTAATATGTTGTGTGAAGAGCATTGCCATCGGAATACGAAGTGTAAATAGGGCTTCAGTTCAAAGAAGAAGTTAAATCAAGGTCGCCATGCCCGCTCAAATTTTACCTTCAGTGCTGCGAAAATTTTTACGAGCCTTCACTGTAATTTTCTATAAATGATTGTTTATTGCTCAATTAGTGTATATCCTCTTCATTTATTTATGCGCCTGAGAGATAAAATTCGCAAGTTACGACGATTTTTCTGGCAAAATTAGTTAAAATACTCATAGGCTGCTCAGCCATAGATTCGTCGATGTGACGCCACTTTTTGATGATAGTTTCTCATGAGTCGTCCCGTTACGTTCTTTGCTTCCTGTCTGCGCACCATATTTGTCCCTGGAGTCACATCAAGAACAGTTATAATTTTTACTAGAGAGAGCTTGCAACACTTCATACAATTCGTATTCATATTGAAAGAAAGTTCAATTTGCACGACGTAGTCGCTGAAGAAAGTTTGCCCAAGACTATTGTCAAAAATAAAGCTGCTATCCCACTGCGTTAAAAAAGGACTACGATTTAGCATAGACGGAAATATGTATACGCCAATAAGCCTATGTCTACGTGTACGTCTATGTCTAAGTGAATTAGTAGGTTTTGTGCGTTGTTGGTTCTTCCCTACGCTTTTCCATATCCAGCTAATAGCCGCTCCGCGATCACATTGAATTATACTTACACCTAATTCATTCATCCTCCAACATCTTCTGGTGACATATGAACCCTGCGCTGAGAACATTTTATCAACCCTCCGTATGGTCATCACCCACGAACGGAATGAAAGAGGTCATAATGTTTTCGTTGAAGATTTAAGTATGTAAATATATATATATATATATTTGTATGTCTGTCCACCCAATAAGTGGTCGAAGGAGTAGAACAATCGTCATAATTTTTTAGGGAGTTTGGTGGGTTGCCTTAGATGAGACCCTCGTAAAAAAGTGGGCCTAGCTGGCCACAAAAAATGACGGTGTTGAATTTTCTTTACTGCGGTAAATTTGCCTCCACCGCGGCAGATCGCCTGGAGAACGGGGCGTGCTATTTTTTCCTATGTTATTGTCGAAGGGTTAATCCATGGAAGGAATGCGGCTGTGAATTAGCCTCGTTCATCAAAAATAACTTCATTGAATTTGCCCCCTACCGCTGCTGGTGGTCTTATGCTACCGAGGCGTTCTAGTTTTGGCATCATTTCGTTCAAGAAAATAGAAGCAAAAATTACGCTAGGTTTACAGAAGGATACATATTTCTTTTAGTGTAACTGTACCTACTGTATAATTTTTTTTTTCACTGAGCCAAGAATTTTCCAGCACCCATTTGGCATATGGGGGTTGTTGCACAGTTTTGTACCAGGGGTTTGTGTTTCTTTTGAATTAGAGGACTACCCAATGAAACAACCATCTACTGTAATGTCAGCAGATATCCTCTGGCTCTTTAAAGAACTATAAACATCCTGTTATGGCACTCTGCCGCTACCCCACTTTACTAGCCATAGGCTGCTACTGCAGTCAATGAGGCTCATACCTAATCTCCCTGTTTTTGTTCTAGGCTACCTAAGAGCGGGACCAAAAATATTTCAGTAACTTATCGCATGGTTCACACCTCATAATTTTATAGAGAAAAGCTATGCAATGAGCGTACGTAAAAGTGCACTACACATTCGGAAGGCCTAATGCTTGGTGATCCGGTAGGTAACGTAATTTGTCCCTTGGCAAAAACTGTTCAGACCTCACGTTGAATCGTTCTTACGACTGAGTTTAATGATTCTCTACAATTTTCTATTGCCCTAAGATAATAAATGCTCGGTATGCATTTTCAATCATTCTTAAAAGTAAGGCTAATGATCCCTCAGCGTTTTTTGTTACCCATGTCAAGCAGTTACTAGCAATTCGGATTCCTTTCGATCAACCGCACAGCTACGACCAAAACTAGTGAACTTTAGCATTTTTTGCTTCCTTGAGCTCAAATGCATTCATTTGTTGCTCACCTCGTCATTTTTATTCAGCCTCCTTGCATCGGTCACTGTAATAGAGAGGCACGAAAAGAGCCACACCGCTGTTACTATGTTCCACTTCATCTTGGAAAAGTCAGCTATGTACTGCGGCATCGTCCCCCCGTGGCTACAGGCATTAATCATCCGCCCTCGCACAAGGCCAAAACTGCAGTGGGACTCTGATGCGATGTCGAGGCTATTTCGCACTAATGGATAAGGGAAAGCCCGGTACACTGACCATGAATCATATGTACGACTTTCTCTTGTATGCAGTAGAGCAAGACATAACAGCTATTGCAGAACGTATTTAGCCCTGCACGATGTACTGGTGAGTGTGAAAAAGGTAAACATTACTACAATAATTATAACTCTATCCCAGAGCTCTGAGGGACGAGAAACAAAAAAAAAAAAAAAATCTGAATGAAGCAATGAGCAGCCACAAGACTTCCAAAAAACTACTTAGAAAATTATTCAAAATTCACGGCTGACTTGAAGGCCAACAGTCCCAAAAGGGTGAACATAGATCTTGTAAAGAATTCTGGCATCAGTGTAGAAACACAACGCCCTAACTGATAGCTTAGCACCTAATAGTCTTTTAAGTCATGACATGGGCCTCGGCTGCAGCTTGTGCGTTTCTTTCAAATACCCTGAGAGCAGGAACAGAGGAATGTAAAAATGTCCCTCATTACTGAATATCTTAATATGTAGAACACGCATGGGCACGTAACATTTTGTCTTTTGGACAAACAAGTAGGTTCAACAGAAGGAAGGAGCAGTGGGGCCACAATGACACGTTGGTCCAATACTGTAGATGATCTGACTTGCGGTAGCCGAAGCCCAGACAGAGGAATAATACTCTAAAAAAACAGCAAAAAACACAGCTGCACGTACAGACTATTCTATTGCCATTAATTACAGCGTTTACTTACGCAGGCAAAGCTATCGAAGCATGTGAGACAAGCTACCTAACAATGGCCTCAAACGTAAGCTACGCACCAAAGAGGACAAAGAGTATCTCTAAAGAGCTAGATTCCTGTAGTATAGTGCCGCCTATTTTCCGTAGAGGATGCTGGTGTAAAAGTGTGGAAGACTAGCTAATAATCACAAACTTAACTTCACCTGCATTCAGCTTCATAATCTATGATGAGCTCTACGCATCTGAATCACCTCTAAATAGTAGAAACCCACTGATCATAGTGTACTCCAGGAAAAAAAGGGAGTCACTGAATAGTATTCCTACACCAAAGGGCCCAAAACACAACCTTGAGGAACACCCAAAATCACCTTAACAAATGTGCTCAGCACCAAGCCCCGTACACGTACTGCGTGCATTCTGAAACGAAATCTCTAGTGACTGATAACATTTACCACCAACACCGATCGATTCCAAGTTAACCCTATCGAAAGCCGCGCTGAAGTCCAACTAATCAGGTGAGCTTTGCCACGACGGTCCAGTATCCGACTACAAGTGGTGTGATGCAGACAGCAAAGCGTCACAACAAGCCAAATTTTCTGTAAGCAAATTGACTAGGTGGTAACAGCCCAGCAGGTTTTCAAAATGACTCGGGAGACACGCCACTCATTTTTTAAACCCCTTTGACAACTTAGGCAAACATATAGGACATAGGTCGCTAATTACATTTACTTAGCGAAGTTAAGCCCATGGAAATGGATGCTCAGGGTGGCTTCCAAGCCTGCTATGGAAGTAAGCCGAAGGAAGGTCCACCTTAGTTAGGGGGTTAACAACGGTACCACTGGTACCCTCAAGAGACGGAAGAGAAGGTTCAATATCGATGACTGAACCTTTCAGCTCACTTCGCCAATCGCCAACGATCTGGATTGCCAAGCCTCTGCAGAGACTCCCTAGACCGCTATCTTTGGCGATACCGGACCCTCTCATGCACACATTAAGTCTCAGCTCTGCGCGCTTAATAGGTCGACCTTCACGCGAATGCTGCCTATTCCGAAAAGCTGCTTGCTTAGGCTCAAAAGCCAGCCAGCATTGATCATCAAAACCATGGGTTGTCTTGCGTGTGAATGGTGCTGAACGATACTCTACGTGTGGAATAAACCTACGGCACAGTCAAATCATGAAGTTCAGAGACAAGGTCCACACGATACGACGCCAGGGAAATTTCCTATTACGATCAGTTAAGTCAGATCAAGTAACTCCTCAAGTTGCTTATCCAACTGCATCCGTTCACCAGTTGACTAGTAGTTGCAGGTTATTCCTAACACATTGCAAATATGTTGAAAAAATATATCTTAAGGAGTTAAAGCTCTGTGAGTCATCAGAACATAACAACGAAAAGTTCGTTGAGGTCCACTCAGGTTATTAAAAATGACCTTGCGAATTGCAATTTTTATCTTTATCTTTAGCAAGCGAAGTGATTTTAACTTGGGATATATAATCATGTCTTCAGTTTTATCAAGAAAGTGCAAGCAAATACGGCAGTAAAAATTGATAGATAACTCTTATAAGTCGATCCAGTACGTGTAGCCTATACGTCGAATTCTTGAAACCAATTCAAAGTTCTCCAAATTTACCTGCAACGGGTTGGAAGAAAATGCGATATTTTATGTATATTTATTCACTTGGATACAGATTGGGCATGTGATTACAGCTGTGCTTACAAATTCACACACAATACAGGTTAAAGATAAACAATGGTGCTAATTGCGATCCTTAAAGGAGGGTTCACACGAGAGTCAAATGAACGTGTTCATTTAGCTGAGCGTCTGAACGCGTTGCTTTGTCCGCTTAAGCAACAGAAAAGGGCACAGCTTTCTGAGTTTGATTAATATTACATTCGAGAAGATAGTCGAAACATTATTTGTGACGTTTGCTCAGTAAACTGGCCTGACTGCCAGTATTTTAGACCCATTATTGTCAGTAAACTGGCCTGACTGCCAGTATTTTAGACCCATTATTGTCAGTAAACTGGCCTGACTGCCAGTATTTTAGAACCATTTTGTCAGACGGGCACAAAACGTGTTCAGATGCAACAGGGGTTGAGGGACATAATTGATTATAGTGTCAACACGCATTTGGAGCTTTGTCTTAAAGTCAGCATTAACTCTTTAACAAGCGAAAGGCCTGTTCAGAACTTCTGGCTTTTACAATAGTGCTACTCATCCAAAAGCTATTTAGGAGACCGGTAATGTGCTAGTAAATTTATGCTAGAAATAATTCTTCACACTTTGTGCACAAAATAACATAAACTAGTCCACAGCGATCATTATCGTACACAGGCTAAGTTGTTTCTCAACAACTTCACTTTCTCCCAAGGTAATGCAATACGAGAAAGAATCTATGTAAGTAAAAAGAACAGCCTGAGTAAGATAGGGTGTTAAAGGAAGATAAAGCCCTGCGACAAGGGAGCTACCACCGGAATATTATTTTAGACTATTAGACGGTCACCAGTATAACTCTCGAGTCAAACCTGATGCATTTTTTTTTAAATTCACATAGAGCTGAACTCAGCATATAACAGGACTTAGGGCTCTCATACAACCATATTTAAAAATATGTCATTTTATTTACATTATAAGCAGGAAATGTTCTCAACTTTTACTCTGGATAGAGGTCGAAATACAAAATTTATTGAAGAGTTGTAACGAAAGTTCTGTCTGCTTTTTAGTGGGTTGTATTCTGCCTCAGTCGCTATGCCGGTTGTACTGTACATTTAAAGATAACATACATACATACATACATCGCTCTTAACATGTATTATTCAAGTCACTGTATCGAAGCTTTATCCTCCACAGCTAACACTTGTACCACCCTACACCGATACCTCGTTGTATTTACCGTTCATGTTCCTTTTTGTTGAGAACGCATGAAAGCGAAATTATTAGTCGACAAAAACAGGCATACGATGATGCTGAGACCAATGGACATGCTGGAATAATATGGTTCTTTCAAAATTTGGTGAAAAAATAATGACTGTACAAAAAATTTCCTCTGGGGCAAGGCTCTTTGATAGTACAACAAAATAACCTAAAACTTTATGCATTACCTATAGGTAGTATTAGATTCATGCTACCATCACACATTTATGCTACATGGAATAGACTACCTTAAAGTGGAAGATAGTTCAGACTGATAGGTGACGTACTAAATATTGGGATTATTGGATGGTCAAACCATGTGATGTAACCTCATGCATGGCAGCTCCTCGAGATTGATAATTAACACCACAGAGAAGTTGAAGGATGACGCTCACATGTAGCCTACCCTGACTTGCAATGATAGGGAACTTGAAATGTAAACTAGTTTGAACACACAGAACTATTAGGTATTAACTAGTGTACTGTGCCGATGCAGGTTACTGCCAGCAAATTGCACAGAAAGTACCTTGTTGGTCATACCGATGGTTGATTTTCGATTTCAAATTACAGAAAAAATGAACATCGCTAACTCCACTTTGGGAAAGCATTTGAACTGTTTCTCCGAGGTATCAAAAATTGCAGCTACGTAAAAACACCAGCCTTCACACTCGATGACCACTGCCATCAGAAAAAATCCCGTGCCCAGTCATACAAACACGTCATATATGGTCGACGCAAGTGCAACAAACATTAGAGAATAAATGTATCAATACATAGATAAGCGGGTAAAGAGACAAACAAATAAAACCCAATGAATTTCATTTTAGTGTTTAACTCCAAGTTAGAGTCTCCATACATTTACATATTCAATACTATTTTCAGAAACGTTTTAAATGTATTGAGTTGTTAATACATAGCACAGTACATACTACTAACCTCTTCCGGAACGTGTTTCTCCATTTAGAAGAGCATAATTTCTATGCTGTTCCAAATTAAATAACAGGAATATGAGATAATTTCTCACTGTGACACTCAGGGGACTCGTTTTTATGACAAGTAACTCGAAATACGGGAAAAAATTGTCATTCAGTTTGGTATTACTCTGAACTAGAACCATGTTACCCAGGGTAATGTGACTCGTCTTCAGTACAGATAATGCATATAGACAGAGAAGTAGAGAATAGTTTTCTCTTAGCTTTCCCCGAAGAACTTTTTCTCTGACAGGTTCGAACACAGAATGTATCGGTGAAAATGGATACATATGACTCGAAATTTCTACATCAGATACATAATGCATTTTAACTTTTAGAGTTCCTATATCAAATAAAACACACTTTTCCAACTCTAACTCAAACAATTCTAGGGATAAAATATACATATTTTCAGAAAGAATGGACAATTAGCTAAGCATCGTCCTTACAGATGTTAACATCGTGTATACAAGCTAAGGAAAGCCACAACATGTTTTAGTTTAAGCCTTTAGCTGCGCGGGTCTGACCTTATCTTTAGCGACTCAAGACACTAACCCGAGGATATCCGTTGAGCAGTTGCCTAGTGGTTACAGGTTTGTCAAGCCAACTTGCAAATATTTTGAAAAAAAAAAAAAAAAAATTTGGTTAATGGCTAATTATTATGATACGCCTAATACGCCAGCCACCAGGCCGCAGTGAAAGGGTTAATTGAATAATTACATGTTCGATTGGCGTAATTAACAAGACTGAGATAATCTTTACTGGTTAGCCTTAGCTTGTCCAAGTCTTCAATCCCGAGTAGTATTAGATTTGCTATTTTGGATCGAGTTTAAGGCGTTCAACCCTTAACGTCAACTGTATCCATTTGAATACATTACTAAAGTGTTGTTCCTAAAACAATTTGAAGTCTCTCTGGGTGCTAATGTGTTTATGGCAAAGCGATGAAGCCGAACTGACAATTCAAAACGCTATGTATTGAATTTCAGGACAAGTTCTCGTTAACCGGATTAGTTTCTTGCCTCCAGTAAGCCAATTGAGCACACCATCAGTCCCGGGGATTGAGGATTTCCACTTCCGCCAATTGAGCACACCATCAGTACCGGGGATTGAGGATTTCCACTTCCGCCAATTGAGCACACCATCAGTACCGGGGATTGAGGATTTTCACTTCCGCCAATTGAGCACACCACACCATTAGTCCGGTGATTGAGGATTTCTACTTCCCAAAAAAAGGTTTCTTCTTTTTCTTCTCTCTGGGCACAAAAGTGATGGATGCGTTGTAGCCTCTGTACAACGATGAGGCGCCGAAATTACTGTAGCGAATGGAATGGAAGTAGAGCACCAAAACGTTGTCTTCGCTTGTAAAAGTTTCGCCCTCTGAAATTTCATCATGGCAATACCTGAAATAAAAACACAATATTGTATTTTATATTTTAGTATGAAGTCAATGACAATTACGCGTAGGACACAGCATATCAGATGTCCACAGAAGAACGTATAGTTGTTCAAAGACTACACCAAACTGAAAGAGATACTACATATTACTGCCCCATAATACAGCGCCGTTCAGGCGGATCTCCAGCCCTTCGTAACAACAAAAATTTCCGTACTTACCACTGCCCCGCAACAGTAGCGCCACGCAGTCGGATCTCCAGACCTTCGTAACAACAAAAATTTCCGTACTTACCACTGCCCCGCAACAGTAGCGCCACTCAGTCGGATCTCCAGCCCTTCGTAACCACAAAAATTTCCGTACTTACCACTGCCCCGCAACAGTAGCGCCACGCAGTCGGATCTCCAGACCTTCGTAGCAACAAAGACCAGCGTAGCTGCCGCTGCAGCGGCGTGGCAGATCCAAGTCGTGGAAGGTGAGGGACACCCTGCGATTTCTCGGAGCCCTGATGAGAGTCGTGTAGCGGGTGCCTGTCCGTAAAGGCAGAAGATCCATTTTCTACTATTGATGAGCAATTTGAATATCTGTTTTCACAACCAAGGAAATCTAACAAAGGAAGTAAGAAGGGACATATAGTATGTCGATAAGAAACGTGAAATCCTTTGGACGAAGGTGCTCTCACGCAGGATCAACGCGCATGAAAACATCTAATCGGGGAAGAGGAGGAAGAGCAGATGAAAGTAAGATCAGTAAGAGTATGAAATCGGATGCATGGAAGTAAAGTGGGTACGAAAGATAGACGTCCCAAAGGCCTAATTAAAGGCTAAAGTGACCTACAGGGTCGTCATTGGGCGTTGCTTTCCGTAGCATAGGATGAGTGGATCTATAACTAACCTTACCATATGGCCTATGGCTAATCTTATGCCTTCCGATGAGAGATCCATTTTCTACTGTCCAATAACACTGAAGAAGCAAGTGCGCATGGGCAATGCTGATGATGCATTTTAATATTAAATAACAGTCGAAAGAATTAAAATTTAACGTTTCGGGTCTAAGAATCCCATCATCAGAAAAAAAGGTTAACCTACAATCTACAAAATAAAAGAATTTTTATTTCATTTTATAGATTGTAGGTTAACCTTTGTTTTCTGATGATGGGATTCTTAGTCCCGAAACGTTAAATTTTAATTCTGTCGACTGTTATTTAATATTCGATTTTTTGCCTTAGTGATTCATTTTAATTTAGTGCTGCTATTTAAAGACGCATTGCCACTCGGGTGCAAATTGATGGAGTAAATGATGTTGATGCAGAAGATGTATTTGTAGTATACACTAAAATTTCAGGAGTAAGCACCTGTTAGAAACGCAAAAATTCTAGGAGGCCCTAAATTTGGAGGAGCTCATTTCCTACAAAGCTTGCTTGATACGGTGTCTACAACTTTTCTAGTGACACCCTGCGAGTAACAGTTTAATACATAATTTGGGAGTTGTACAGTTGTGTATAAGGACTCAAGGGAACAGTGGGACGCAAAGTTGATAGAACACGTTTATTCAATGCCGTGAGAACCTGCTTTTATGTAACCATAGTTGAGTGATATCAATGACGTCAAAATAAACGTGGAATTATTTATTGAATTACTGAAAGTATCATGACCTCAATGATTACAATACTATTAATTGACGATTTATTCACAGACTTCACAGACTTAGATAATCCTTAACCTGAAACGCTTCGTTTGGTTCGTGAACAACATCTGAAACTAGAAACGTGAATTGAAAACTTAAGATTGAACAATTGATTGACTGAATTTCATCTCGAAAGCAGTTATTAAATGCCACACATCCTAGCTAAGCTTACGCAAATGCCTGTTCAGATTTACCTCCTTAAATATAAGCGTACCGTCTAACAAATTTCTCCTTCTTTTCAAAATAATAGAGTATGTTAAGTAAGTCTTACCGTCAACCGTAGATGTTGGGTAGCCGGGTGTAGACACATACGTTTCCGTTGTAACTTCTCCGTTAAGTGGCAAATACTCGGCCTTGAGAGCCTCTATTGAGAAACAAAAATCATGCTGATCAGTACACTAGAATCTGGTCCAAAAGATTTGGTAAGATTTAGTACTTGGAGGTCTCAGAGGTGATCGATTAGGATCAACACCTGAAATTCGAATCAACGGATTGAACCACAAGCGAATCTGTCTAAAATTCCGGACAAGTCAAACCTTGAAGGGCTAATTTCGCTGGCTAGTCGAACGCACTCTAATAATTCCAATTAACCTGAACTTAGCGGACAAATTTAGCGCTGACCGCACGATTTATTACAGAATTACTTTGCATGAAGAGGTAACATTAATCACAAACGGATTACATTGCGCAGGTCTGAGTTTGAAGTCGTCCCAAAAGTAATTATGGAAATTAGCGTTTGATTTTTAAATTTAAAATCCCACCATCAAAAGTGAAAACATGGAGAAATGGCACTAATCAGATTAGAAATCGAAGACACTTTTTTCACCAGAAATTGGAGACACCCGCTACAGAGGGATCAGTACTTCCTATTTTCACTCCATAATATCGGTAAAAGGATATAAATAAATTATGATTTATATAATTCATCTTTAACATGTTTTCAACATACAACGAAAGAAGCTCTGATAGCACAGACTTTCACTGAGCGATGATACTAAGGAAGGTGTCCAAATTGTCCAGAATCAAGTTTTTTCCCCGGATAGGTACCAAAATTTGATTATCTATTTCTCGCAAGATTCCAAGAAATGTTTGTAAACTTCAAAAATCTACAAATAACTATTTAGTTATATTGCAGAAAGACATTAAGAAAACAAAAAGACAAACAAATGGATCATCAAACTATGGTTGTTTGTTTTTTGATGACATTTCTAATAGTTCGTGTAAGTTTAATTAACGAAGATCAGTTCTCAACTTTTTGAGTTCTGTTGCAAAGAACAAACAGAAAGATTAACAACAGGCCAACTGAGTCATCATATATTGTGATTCACCTATTCCTAATGACAGTCTCTACGAATTTTATGAAGATTTCGTTCTTAACTTGAGTTATGTTTCTGACAAAACGTCAGATACACAGAGACAGAGATCATACATATAACCTCCGTGGCGAAGACAATCTCCCTATTAAAAATTTTCGGTGGAACACGGGTGGCATTTGGTAGCCCCGTACACTGTCGAGAAAAGAAGAGGCGCATTCAAGAGGCTACCGCGCTGCTCGGTCCCCAAGGGCGTTTTTAGGCTGGCAACATCGACTTCATTCGGAAAAAGATTCACCGTAATTCCTTTGAAATTTGAAGAGAGGTTCAGATGACTAAAACTAAAAACGATCCTCGACTGGTAAAATGAATTGACGGCTCACGTTTTAGTAATACGTATATTTGATAGACAAACTGTTGCGGTTACGAGGGTTCAGCAGAACGTTCAGATGATTGGATTTAGAAGCTCGTTCATTCACCCTTGCGGGAAACCGCCTTAAAGTGTCGCACCGATGTTCAAACTGAGTTATTTTGTTCTACTGGGAAAGTGTAATATTGTGGGAGATGGCATCTTGTATCTTGTACATGTAAACCATTATTTACGTTCGGAACTAATACCGATGACAATACAAGCACACGATCTTCAAAGCGTGGAATTTTTTATTACTGTGAATGTGGAGTAACACGACATGATTTTGTACTTGTGAGCAATTGATGTTCGATTTACGGTTAAAATTAATACTGACAGCTATAACGAAGCAACGCTCAAAGTGTCAAATTTGATTTAGGTATTTGTTTTTCTAAGGGATGTGCAGTAGTGTGACGATGATATATCAACACGTTGAGAAGATTCGAAGTTTACATTTAAAATTAATAGCAATGACTTATGTTAACAGTAAGAAGTTTTGTTTCAATGTGACAATACAATGAATATATCAATGATATTTGACTTCTGAACATCAGTAGTTAGCTTTCCTAAAAGGTAATTTTAAGTGTTTTCACTTACATACAGACTACACCAGTAACCTACCAATGTATTCCATGTCTTTGGTCTCGCAGAAGTCCCCCGAGGTGCCCAAAGGACACAAGCAGGTACAGTCCTTTCCGAGGTAGCCGTAGTTCTGGCAAGGGTCTGAGTCCCTCGAGCACTTCGACACCCATTTGTCTGAGGGCAGGGTAGGTATATGAAGATATTATGTGGGAAACTATACAGTGATGAGTTAGATAAACACAGCGAATCTTGGCCCCCTGAGTGTTACCCTTCTCTCTATATTCTAAATAGGGACCTCAGGCTTATAATAGTCAAGTAGGCTAAGCACCTACATAGGTAATGACTCTGTGATGAATAATTGCCCCATGCCGTCAATTGAAATTCAACAATCCACACCTAATGCAGTGATAAAAACCCAAGGGACACCTGTGTTTTATTGTGCCCTTGCCCTAGATACTCCTATTACTTCATAATTGATATTTCTTAGAGCTGAGCGCAACCCTATAGTTATAATTTCTTATTATAATTTTTCTTCGCTCTACAGCCATTTTTGGATGCGTTAGGGTCAGTGGTTATGACCCATTTATAGCAGGCTTTCCTCTCAGTTACTACAATAAAATATATGATTTTACAGAAGGACCGCAGGGTTGCAAGTTGAAATCGATGTAATTTGAATGAATGCCTGCGAGTGGATACCAGGATATTGATATGATTCATACATTATATAACCATCTAGCAGCTTGTGCTTTAGGTATAAGGATAATACTTCATACCTACTCGATGTTTAAATCTATTCTCTTATTTGTAGCACTTTCTGGCTGTAATTAAGTGGTATCTCTATGTAAATAACTTCGTCAGGTTATTGAAACTTTTGCCTGTCATAGAATCGTGTAGTAAGGAGTTTTAGACTCTGACTACGCAAAGTTCATACAATTCTCGAAGAAATTAAGAGGTACTTTCGAAAAAAAACGGAAAGTAAAGTTGGCAGGTATTTTGCATTATTGCTAAGAGCCTTTGCTAGAATTATCGGTGGTGTTGTATGGCGTCACCGTAAGCCTCATTTTCAATATCCTCCCGTTGTGAACTCGTTTTATGAAATAAGCTGAAATAGTACGAAGAAATGAAAATTACCCCAGTGTGGATAAAAAATAAAGTTATAGTTATCATCATCTTCAAAAGACATTTTTTACAAAGAAAAATGCATTCATGGGTCAAACTTATCAGTCTGCAGACGAGAGGAGAGTTCTTTCGGATCTTCCAAAAAAAGGCTTTTTGGGTGAGGGTTGCAAGAAATAAAAAAGCCACAAAGAAGCCGCGTCCCATTTCGTCTATGATGATATAGTTATCAGTTGAAATAGATAACGTACTGCGATTGTTTACTCTAAGGTAATGATTTAGCTACCCTACTGAGGCTTCTGTCAACTCACCAATGCATCTGTAAGCCATGTTAGGAGGCGCTGAAGTTTGGACTCGTATGTGGACGTACTCACCTATACATTTGTACGCAAGGTTGACAGCCAATTTGTCCATGTGGGAGAGTCCATCATTATTGTAACCGATGAGGCCTTGTGCCATGGGGTCCTTGGTCACCAGGATGCTGTTGCCTGAGCTGAAGCTCTGCACGAACAGGATGACAACTGATAAGGCAGGCGAGTGCTGAGTTTTCTGCTTAAACACTGCAGTCATCTAACTCAGCGTTTACTAACCCTGGATAAATCACACCAGTTAGGTAATGGACCCACATTTTAGGGGGAATGGATATAGATAGCGGCCATAAGCAGGCAGAATGACATGTGCATTTTATCTGCACAGCTGCGGTAGGGGTTCTTACCCTTCTCGATCGAAATAGAGAGGAGGGGCACCGCTCGTTCCATCAGAGCCTTCCGCCGATAACGCCATAGCTTTTAAAGATCTGCGGTCGACTTCAGCCGTACATTCCTCTGCGGCCAGTTGGCCTCTATCTGCCGCATGAACCATTATGTATGGATTTCCCAGTTGTGGGTACGGTCAGATTGTGAGCAAGAAAAAACATCCGATACTATCGGGTATATATATGCTCAATGCGGTAATTGATAATTGCGGAATTGCATTCAGGGGCAATAACTTCGAAAAAGTTGGGAAACAATGATTTTCTTGGTGCAATGAGTGACGGCTCGGAGCTACCAAAGTAGAGGTGCTACACAGTTCCAAAACTCAGAAAAACTGTAGCCGCCTGCAGCCGTACACTGCTCTGGGCCCTAGAGGGGCTATATTTGCAGCGCGAACCAGTGCACATGAGCTTCCTAGCCGGGGTAGGCAGGCAAGGCCACTTTACCTTTACTACGACATTTGCAACTCGTGTGCAAGCTAGAGGTTGGCTACGGACACTGCTAAACTGTGATATCGACAGCAATCCTTTAGCTTACGAAAGAATGACAAACATCCTGCTGTGGAACTCTGCGGCACCTCCACTTTAATAAAGACATGTCAGCTTGACGGCACCCTTACTGGAAAGCCCACACGCACTGGTTCGAGGTGCAGATATAGGCCAACCAGCCCCAGAGTACCGTACGGCTGCGATCGACCCAAAGATCGTTAAGAGTTATGGCGCCATCGACGGAAGGCTCTTATGCAACGACCCGTGTCCCCTATTTTCCCATTCCTGGAATAAATAAGTGCCCGCAAAGCAAGCTGTGCAGATATCATATGCTGAGTCAGCGAATCAAGCGCCTCAACAAACAAACAAACATAATGCATTTCTCATATGGATGGAGTGGCCAGCAAATAAGGGGCGCAACTTGTTCAATGTGTCGTCTCCCCTATACTTCCTCCGAGCTAAGCCCATTATCTGTGGTAGATGTCTGGAACTTCATTCAAGAGTGTCATCTTTACTACTTTGCATCGAGAATTTCAGGCGTAAACCCAAGTTCAGCTCCCTCAAGCGTAATAGGGTTGCGATTAGCAACTACAGCACGATCCAAAGTAGCGCAAACTATAGATGCAATCAGCACGGAAACACCAAACTCCCGTATTTCTGTAGCTATTATCTACCTACTTGGGCACCTTGCGGGTCTTCGGAAGAAGTCCAGGTGGCGTTCCTCACGTCACCCACGTGTGTGGAGTCAGCACTGCTGGATGTCTTCTGACCCACGGTTAGTAACCAAACAGAGGCCAGCAGCGAATTATCTCCACAGTGCACGTAAGTGCTGGTCTGTCTGGTTTCTTGTTAAATGAGAATTCAGTAAATTTTTGGACTCTGTAATTTTGATATCAGTGGTGTTTCGAATATGCCGAGGCATTTTATTAAACAATCTTGCTCCCCGTACGGCGAAGCTGTGAGAATATTTTGTGGCCACGGCTTTTCCACCATCTCTGCTAGGGATGCGTGTATCACAAGTACTGCTATCCGGACCTGCATGGTCGGGATGTCGACTCCATCTTCCGAGGAATGCTTTCTGAGGGACCTCGCTGCCTATTCAATAGAAATGCCCTTCAGACTTATCTTACGTAACCTCTATTACAAACTGTGATGAATCCATTACGATAAATGCCATCGTCAACT